>PVHP010033761.1:0-19461 GCA_004024765.1 Zapus hudsonius
TTTTAATACATTAAAATCTGTTTGCAATATTTTCCCCTTTTTGCTGTGCTCACTGTCTCATGGGCTCTGGTCTTGGGCGCTTCACTTGTCATCCCCTGCAACCACAGGCAGAGGGAGCTCTCTCAGGGACACTGTGGCCTGGCTCTGCTTGACTCTGCCATCCGAGTGGCTTCACTCAGCAACCCAGCCCTGTGCACTTGATGACTTTGAAAAGACTTAGGCCATGGGAGAATCACAGGCCTCAGAGTTGTCTAGTCCTGTACTTGCCATTATTTTCTGAGTTATCACGGACTGTTACCGATGCATCTCAGGAGAGATCACACCAACGCCAGTATGAGTGGAAGTAGAGGGGTTTATTAACCCAGGGGGGTGGGCAAAGAGCTGGAATCATTTCCAAAAAGCTCAGGCCCTGAGCAAAGGTTTATCTTCATTTTTATACATCTAGCAGCAGTGAGGCAGGGTTAAGCAATTAGGCAGGGCATACAGAAGCAACATATTGCAGTTAACTGTAAAGTCTATCTGAGTCAAGATAACTTGTTGAAAGCACAATAATTCCCAAGACAGGCTTATCAATTGTTCTTGCAGCTGAGTTGCTCTGGCCGTTTCTCAGGGCACCACTCTGTCCTAGTGTAACTATCCTCTTATCTTCAAGGACTCCTTTCAGCAAGGTCTTCTCTCAGATTCTAAGGCTGCTAAGAAGGAGGCAAAGTTCAGCCTCCCTGCAGTTAACTCTTTCGGGAGTCTTACTGGTTTCAGCTTTCTTCCCTCTTGCAACTTTTATCAATTAACAATTTTTTCTCTGAGTCTTTCTAGCACTTTGCTTCTGTAAAATATTTGACAATCTATCTTTATGCTCAAATGTATAGAAACAGATATTTAATAGCAGAGAAGCATATATTTAGTAAGTCACTGATGTGTGTGAGTATAGGTGCATATGTGTGAATGAATTTTAGAGAGAGAAAGGGAAGATGAACAGACAGGCAGGCACAGAAAGATAGAAATATTTAGAACAGAACAATGTTGATATATTTGTAAAATCTGATAAAGTCCTAATATCTGCAGATGCCAAGTCAGAGATCTAGGAAAATCAATCCCACAGGTTAGTGTTGGAGATAGCTCACTCAAGAATGAAGAATAATTAGTTCAACTATGAAGAAAAAGATTAATATCCCAACTCAGCAGTCAGGTGGGAGCTTCCTACAATCATCAGAGGGTTGACTTTTTATACAATTCAAGCCTTCAGCCCATGGGATGAGGCACAGCCATATTAAAAAGAAATCTTCTCTGTCTACTGTCCAAATGTTAATCCCACTGGAGGACACACAGAAGGAAGAAGGATTTGCCAAGAATCTGGGTGCGGTTCTCTCCAATTGACACATAAAATTAACCTTTGTTGTTTGGATCATTTATTTGTATTGTTGATTTTCATATCAGTCATGAAGAAAGATCTATCAAACATGTGAATGTTATAATACTTATACTAATACATGACTTCCCATCAAAATTTACAACTTCATTTTGGGAATATTTCTCTGCTTTTCTGTTGAACCCCTTTTCAATGCAAACCATAGCATGGCATCTAAAGCCATTATTTCATAAGTCTAAAGGTTTCTATGCAAATTTCTCCTCACATGATCTAATGGTCAAATATACTTTAAAAAACCCAAAACCCTAGAGAATAAATGTTTTGTCAAATTATTGTTTCCAATCCTTTAAGCTGTGCTTTGGAATATGCACTTGTGATCATTAATCTTGTCACTTGAGAGGATTTAGAATCATCACGATACAATTCTCTGGTCATATTAGAGAGTCTCCAGGTTAAGACAATTGAAGAGAAATCTGCCCTAATTGTGGGCAGCACCATCCCCAGGGATCAATAGAAAGGAGGAAAGGAGCTGAGCAGCTGTACTCATTGCTCTCTCCTTCCTGAAGGTCAATGCCATGGGCAGCTGCTTCCTGCTGCCAAGCTTCCCCTGCCATGAGGGACCATATCCCCTGGAACTACAAAATGCTAATCCTTTCACCCCCAAGTTAATTTGTCAGGTATTTTTTGCAACTTTGATGTAACTAAAACAGTACTGTCTGAAAGGAGAGAGGTCTGAGGCATAAATTTCCTAAAGTTGTGATTATCCTGGAGGAAAACCTGAATTCCACACCTCCATTCCAGTTTGGTTCCTGGACAGCCTCTACCTAGCCCATTATCTCCTCATTCCCACTCGGATATGGAATTAAACAAAATGGGAATAATGTGAATCCAGCAAGTGATTGACTCATGTTTTTACAGAGCATGGGGAGTTCTTCAGTTTTCTAGGGCATAGCACACACAGTGGCTTCTAGCCTTCTCTAGAAAATTCCAAATCTAGCTGTGGAAATGAAAAAGATGTCTCTGTCCATAGAGATCATTTGTTTCCTATCTGACGTGCCTGGTGTGATGTGGGTGTCTTTGAAGATGATGAGCAGGACACCTCAGAGCCACGCTGGTATCAGCAGAAACACTTTAACCCCTTTCAGTGTCTTCAGCCTCTCTGCCAAACTCCAAGTTAGCTTGAAAAATCAGGTTGTTACAATAGAAGTGGCATTTTCTCCTGTTTTATTTTTTCTAAAACTGCATAATATGCTTATTTTCAATTTGAAATACATGTGTTAAAGTTAAGTAAGCTGTTTTCAATCAGAAGTGGCTAAAAGTCACATTCTAAAATAGTATAGAAAAGAGTTAAAATGTGATCCATTTATTATTGTCCTTCAAAAGCAGAGGTGGAAAGATGCTGCAAAGTGGTCTCATACTTGGAAAATGAAGAAATATATCACAAAGTTGGGAAATAAACATATATTTGATTAGTGACACAAAATATTTTTTATGATTTTATTTATTTATTTTCATGGTGAGAGAGAGAGAAGAGAAAAGAGACAGGCAGAGAGAAGGGTCTTGTCAGGCCCTCCAAGCTACTGCAAGGGAACTCCAGATGTGTGTGCCACTTTGTGCATCTGGCTTAACTTGGGTACTAAGGATTCCAACCTGGGTCATAGCCTTTCTCTTAACTGCTGTTACGCCTCTACAGCCCAAGTGACACAATCTTAAATTGGTTCACAGTGACGCAGTGACCATGTTATGATTGTGACTTTTTTGTGATGTGGTCTGATAATAAGCCTTTCCTCGCCCCTCTTTAGGCTCCTACCTTTTGCCATTTATGGTAAGTATTGTCAAAATCAGTAAAATCCCCTTTGGTTTTATACCTTTGGAAATCTGCATGTGTGGTTTCTTCCACTTAGCTCCTCACCTCTTAATTTTAATGGCAATCTTCAGTAGTTACCCAAAAGCTAGATTAGACAGGAAATCATTGATGGGCCCAGATATTATAAAACTTAATTAATTTATCTTCTGAGTGCTTGTTGAATGTTACATTTTCCTTTTTAAGTTTCAGAATTTACATCCCTCTCCTTCCGTTTCCTTGCCAACCTCTCAGCAGAGCTCCCTGGAGAGGGGGATTGGTGATTTTCACTGCGAGCAGTATGATTGAGGTCTCCTAACTGCTGTCCACTTGTGAATAGAGAGCTTTGTGTTCTTTAGTGGCAAAATAAGAGACAGAAGTTTAAAAAATGTGACAGGTCTAAAATGTTCTCCATAGAGAGCATAGACTTAGCAGCCCAAGACAGGAGGAAGAAAAAATACATTGCCAGTGTCTTGAGAGGATGCTGTGGGAAATGCAAGGCTATCACCTGGAACACAGAGCAGAGACCAGAAAGAGGAAACATCAGTGTTGAGTTGTTAGTGTGTGTGGATGGGTGGGTGTGGGGGTGTGTGTGTGTACATGCGCACCAGCATGCCCACACGCCCACATGTGCACTGGCTTGTGTTATGTAAAGGAATCATAGGTTTTGTAACGTGTGCTTGTGTTTGGTGTTATGCATGTGTGATAGGTAACATATCAAGTGTGTGTCTGTGATAGGTGTGTCAGGTATATGTGAGTGTTGTGTGGTGAGTTGCATGTTGAATGTGATTTGTTGTATGTGGTGTATAGGATGTATGAATATGAGTGAGGGGAATAACTTTCCTAATGCTGCTAATATTTTTTTTAAATTTGGTCCAAGTATCTTTCTTGTGAAGGACAGTAAAGAAATTGAGTTTTTCTAGAGTATAAAACCAGAGAGAAGGGTGGCATATAAAATGCTGTTTTACATTATTAACTAATATAAGTTCTGAATCATACTGGTTCTTAATATAGACTCAAAATGGAATGATGAAATAATCACATTTTTATAAGCAATGGCATTTTGGTTTTTCACATAATTTGGAGGATAATATTTTCAAAAACATAAATGTGAGAAGTCATGCTTCTTTATAATGGTTTCATATATACCACTAAAGCATTGTTGTAATATTAAATGTTTTGCATTCCTTTGATTATTAAGGTATTTTTATTTTTGTAAATCAAGCATCAAATTTGCTGATTTTCCCAGGGAGTTTGTGTAGTAAGGATATTCCCTGGGTCAAAAAGAAACCAAGAAAAGATAATCCCAACATGTGACCAATAATGCATGCCTCCCACCTTTTGTTTTACTGAGGTGATATTCTATATTTCATTCTGTCTGCTCTTCATCTGCTTATTTAGAAGCTCCAGCTAAAGACATTTCTAAGGCCAGCATTTATTCAAGTGCCTAGACATGACCATCACTAAGAAAGTTCCCTTATAGAGCTCATACATGTGTCATTGTGAACAATCAGTTTGTAGCAAGTAAAGAAATAAAAGGTCACAGTGAAGTTTATTCTAGGAAAATTAATGAAAAAATTATCCAATTCTTCCTTGATTTTCCAACTTAAGGCAACTGAGTAGGGTCTATTGTGTTCCATATTGGTTCTCTGAAGATGAGATTTTAGGCTGACATATAGGTACTTAGCCACTATTTATCTAGTCACAAACAGAGAAATTGAATCTTCTTTCTATTTCAAATTACAGGGTTATATATGGCACTAATTTGGTCAAGTTGCCACTTGTGATGTGTCTGCTAACACCATGGTTAGGAGCTTGGTTAAATTGTAAGGACAGCTGCCAAACATATATCTCATGGTTGTCGTATAATAAAAAGAAACAAATGTGATGGGCCTATAGAGAAGACTGTGCTTTCATTGGATACACTCTTTGTACCCTATGGGCGTATTTTATATCTTTTATGTCTATTCATAGAGGTTGGTCTGCACCTGCTTGAAAGTAATGCTCACTTTGGATGCCAACTTATATATGCATATTTATTATATATGCATATGCAAAGATACATATATTTGGCTACATTTATTTCAATATACTAAAGGAAATATAAGTTAGTATTTGTTCCCAGTTCAAAATCTAATTATTCATAACAGAAAGAGAAAGAGAAAACGAGATAAACAGAGAAGTTGAATTTTCTCTAAGCTATGTACAGTGATTCGACTTTCTCTTATACACAACATTATGGCCAAAAGTGAAATATCTGTGTCCACATTACTTGAGTATCATATAAACATCTTAAAACTCTACCTCTTAATCTTTTAAACATTCCGTAAGAAATAAATATTCATTTGACCCATTCCATGCTAAAGAAACAAATCCGTATGCCTGCTTCCCTGCCAGTATGAGAATCAGTGAAATGAAATAACAAATAATGAAAGCAATATATAACCAAACTACAGTTAAAATGATTCCTACTAAACTAGGTAATTTTTCAGAAATACCATTCCAAGTGTTAAGCACTGGGATGTGTGTGTTACATTTATAGGGCTTTGGATGAGATTTGTTCAGAGGAATCTCAGGCATCACAGCTGGCCATCTGGTGGAGTCTAAGGGAATTAAGAAGTGGAATTGTATCTCCTGTATTTGCACAGTGATTTTATTATGCAAATCCTGGACATTTCTTTGCATTCATGAGATTGTCCATCACTGCCCATGGGCCTCTCTCAGTGCCCTCCAAAGAATCCTGAAACGTCTCCCAAGCTTTATGATTTTGCCATCCTGCAGCCAGGAATTTCTGGAACCCAGCAGATTTCCATGGCCTACATGCAGTCACTGCGCTTATGCTCTTCTCACAACCATAGTCCATTTGTCTTGTGTCACTGAACCCACACTGGATCATGCTCTGCAGTGCTTTTCCTCACAGAGGAACCTCTGGATGTCATAGTGGAAACATGTATCACATACTTCTGTTGAATAGTTTTATCTAAAAACATTGTGCTTTTCATCAAGTGAAACTAAACAGTTGATTTAATTATGGTCCCTGGTCTCCAACAATGAGAATGTCATATAATTGTAAACATAGATGGTAAAACTGACTTTCAGTGACATAATGTGAAAAGTGGCATGCATACAATTCAATAATACAGATAAGTGACAGCATTCTCTTTAGCCAAACTTTTATCTGTTTTGACTTATTGTACCTTAGCCACTGTACACTAAACTGATTGATCACTGTCCTCTGTTTTATTCCAAAGGTTGTGCCCTTAGGAGTCTTTCCTTATCTGCCTCACTTTATGCTTCAATTCTAAATCTCATGATCATTTTCAGTTAACACAGTTCTTGATACATGATAGGCCAATTAGAAGTGTGAGTTTTGAGCTGGAGAGATGGCTCAGAAGTTAAAGGCACTTGCTTGCAAAGTCTTTTGATTCCCTCGTTCCTACTTAGAGCTAGATGTACAAAGTGGCACATGTGTCTGGAGTTCACTTGCAGTGGTAAGAGGCCCTAGTGTGCCCACTCATTCTCTCCTCCATATTTTTGTTGTTGTTTTTTTCCAGGTAGGGTCTCTTTTTAGCCCAGACTGAACTGGATTTCACTATGTAGTCCAGGCTGGCCTAAAACTCACAGCAATCCTCCTACCTCTGGTTTATGAGTGTTGGGATTAAAGGCAACCACATCTAGCTAAATAATTTTTGAAAAAAAGAAAGAAAGAAATGTAGGTTTAATGAAAACTTGGGCTAACAACACTGTGGAAGGCACAGTAATGCATTGCCCAATACTTATGTCTCTCATCTTCAGAGCCTGTGACCAAGTCTAATTGCATGGCAAAGGGGACCTGAGACTGAAGGCATCTACTGAGATTTCTAGGTTCTTGTGTCCCAGAAAAAATAACTGGACCAGGAACACATAGAGAATGTTAGAAATAGAGAGAGTTTATAAGAGAAAGAGAGAGAGCACTGTAAAGCATGGAAATAGACCAGACCTGAGAGGTGGGAAAAGTTAGAAGCTGCAATGGCCCTTAGTCAGTACAGCAGTGAGCCTGTAGAGGTAAGTCACATGGAAGCCACCTTTTCCAGAATTTGAAGATCAGAGATGGGAGGTTTTTCTCCTCCATGCTTTATTTATTTATTTATTTATTTATTTATTTATTTATTTATTTATTTATTTATTTTTTCCTTGAGCCCTGGTGGGAAAGGGTTGCCAGTCTTGTGCCAACTGGCTTCTTTCATATGTTAATTGTTAATCTTGATGTCTCTCTCTCTCCATTCCCTTGTTTTCTGCCACAGTAGTATCATAGATGAAGTGAAGGGTTCATATGCACTAACCTTGAGCTGAAGAAATCACTTCTAATAGTGCATGGAACCAAAGGGATAATAAGATCTCCTACGGGAGAAAGTCAACACTGTTAGAATCAGGCATCACAAGGGTAGCTTGACTAGGAGTTACCCTCTTAATCTCATGGGAAATAGATGCAAGCCTTAGTCTATGTCAACAGGCAGCCTCTGCAAGCTGTAAACGTTCAAGAAATGGACTTTGAGTCAAACTCAACCATGACAGAATTCTGACCTACAAAACTCTTAAGAAAATGTAGCTAAAAAATTTAAGTTTCATGTTGATGTTGATTTGCTATGCAACAATAGGAAATTAAAACAGAGATCACTAATTAGGTCTTTTATTGGAAGGAGAGGTTCTATGGTCTACATCATCTGTGAATTCAAATAAAAATAATATATGTAAATTATCAGCTATGGGCTATACTATACATAGTAAAATAAAGAGAGTATAGCAGAGATCACTATTTTATATTTTGTAAGAAGCATATACTGAATCATGTGCTCTCTATGAGTGATGGAGTTCCTACAAAGATTCTGATATAAACTCGGACTGACATTCATCTTTCTTGAATGAAAAGATGTAACATATGACCACAGTGGGAGGGAGAGCACTCCAGTGTGGATCAAACATGTGTTCAGTATAAGATAGCAATCTGATTATTCATCATTGTCAAGATGACTAGATTTATGATCTCCATGGAAACATCTCTGGGTGTGTTTATAGGTGCTTTCAGAAAGGTTTAACTGAAGAGGGAAGATCCACCCTTCAGATGGGTGGCAACATTGACAGGGTGGTGTCCTGGACTGTATATAAAGCTGAACACAATCATACCCCTCTACTTCCTGACTGAGTCTGATTAGCTGTCACACACTTCTACTGCCATGACTTCCCCAAACTGCAAGCAAAGGTCAGCCTTTCTGCCCTTAAGTTCTGTTCATCATGTATTTTGTCGCAGTAATGAGAAAAGTTAACTAGTATAGATAGTAAGATAGCCTTGCAGAGCTGAAGGTAGGATTGCGTGATGATAACAGGGATGACACTGGGACCTTATGGCTGTGAATCGGGTCCTGGTTCAATGAACACCTGACCATGGCAGTTCAAGCATAAGGTAAAGTTAGCTCTTGAGATGTAATATGTAAATATGTATAGATTATATACACAGCATTTACACAAGTATAATAAAATATTTTCCACTGAACCTGTGATTTACAGCATGTGTATGGATATCAGTGTGAGAAGGTGCAGGAGGCCTTTCAGCCCATTTACCTGGAGCAGAAGGCTACTTAAACTCACAGACACAAGTATCCAAAGAAAGGATGGCATGTACTACTGTAGCTGTCAAGAAGAGACTTCAGCTAACATTTTAGTTGAATAAAGATAATAATTATAGGTTACTTTTACTTTTGAAGCAATTTACCCGTTAATTTCCAGTTCTGAGCATAATGTCTTGCCAAAAGAAGTAAACTTTGGGTGTCTCCTGGATGAATGTAGCTGTACAGGAAACTTGTGATGCACTCGTTCGTACGTGTGCTTAAACTGAAATGGTTAACAACTTGGCTAAATGAAACACCCTAGGCCCATTATAACAAGCCAATTGAGTCAAGGCCTAAATCTCCACCCCTTTATAAACTGTGTGTGGATGTGAAATGTGTGAAACCCTCTAAGGCATTTGGTCTCAGCTTATACTCTGGGAGCAAAGGGACCTGATGCCCTGAGGACGAACTTTGGTTATAGCAAAACAGGACTTTGAGCCAGAGGCTCAGCCATACTATGTGCACCCATGCAATATTCTCAGTCACAATATGTGCACCAAAACAATCCCTTCAAAAGAGATAGGTCTAGCTAAGGTTAGAGTTGGACTGTCAATAATGGTCATTTCTCTAAGCAGTGATGCCTATGGCCAAGGTTAGTGCCTCAGAAAAATGGAAGCCATATGGTGTGATCAAAGCTTTTATAAAAATGGTAGATAATGTTGTTTTGGGTTTTATAGAAAAATCCTGTCAGAATATTACTGATATTATTTTACTTTTGCTCTCTCAAATGTAAACTTGCTGTTTTGATGTGTAATCCTAAATAAATATGTGCACCAGAGTACAGCAGTTACTCTGCACCTGTGAGTCTTGAGTTCTCTGCTGCCCCACCTCAGTTCTTTGGCATTTATCAACCAGAGTTAAGTGACCAATTGGTCACATAATGTCTTTATGAAATGAGAAATCTATTTTTTTCCATTCCTTATCTTGATTCTGTAAAAGTATAGTTATCACCATAATGATATAAATGTCAGCTCATATCGTGTCTTTATTTCTGATGAGTTATATAATTTGCTCATCATATTTACTAGGAGCATAATTAACACAGGTACCTGTAAGAAAATTTTGTGACAAGACTACTTCACCTCTTTACCTTAGCAATGGTTAACTTGCTTTCTTTCATAAATTAATAGTCATCAGGTTTTGCATACAGTATTAAGGAGAAGTGTGAGATATTTCACTTAATCTGTCCCATGGCTAATTTCCTCGACACTATTCTTATTTAAATGGGAATTTTCCTGCATACATTTCCTGCATATTGCAATTTTACAGATAGAATCTGTCATTTTAGTGTCAACACAGAGCATTCTATCACCACTAAATATTGCTTTTTTCTTGGTTAGGGAATAATGTCACTATCGAGGGGTAGAGTAGAAAAATATAAATCTTTCTTGCAGTAGGTAAAGAATTAAAAAAGAGTAATGATTCCTTAAAGATTGTAACATAAGAAAAATGAGGCGGGCTGTTTAGGTAGTGTTGATTAGAAAGTAGAAAACAATCGTTTGCTGCAGTTAGTGATTTATGATTCCATCTTAGTGCACACACTGAGGTTATTTGCTCCAGAAGGAAACTGTAGACAAATTCATAATTCATAATATTTAGAAATGCACATGTGATAAAGCAGCTGTGTTAACAAGGGAACAGAACTGATATTCAGGGTCTCACTCTACTGCTTATAGTACACTAATGGTACTATTTTTTTATTATCATTAGTAATTTCAATGCTTTCCAATAAATATCTTTCATAAGCATAGCTGTGTGAGACACCATAGGTATAACAAGAATAAGAAAAACCGAATTTAGGACCAGCGCCTTGACTCTCCAGCAATAGCTAATTTCATGACACTCAATTTTCATAGCAATAAAAATTGTCTAACAGTGGCAGGAAGGTGTGCCAAACACTGGCAAGGAGTAGGTGGCTTATAAGCCCCATAAGCCCACCCCTAACAACACAGCTCCAGCAAGGTTGTAAAACTCAAACTGCCATCAGCTGAGGATCTATCAACCAGAACACAGTCATTCGTTTATGGGGGACACCTGGATCAAACCATGACACCTGCTTTATGTTCTTTCACACACACTAAGACATTACATTTTTTGTTTATCTTTATTGCCCAAAATTAGATACATTGATTGAGTAAATATTATGCTTATAATCCCATTTCTCTCCCCCCAATCCCCAATCCACTGGATATCTTCCTCGGTGGGCACACTGAAACAATACTTGTGACAATGGGTTATGGATAGCACAGAAGGCAATAAGGTTGCCTCTCCCCCTTTATGAATTATAACTAAGGGGTGTAATGCCTCTGTGTAATCTCTCCCACCATGGCTCTAACAATGTTTCCACCTGCTCTTCAACTCAGTTCCCTGAGTCATGGAAGCTGAGTTTTAAACCTGTTTCATTGTTGTTGTGGTCTTAAGAGTCTCTGTGCTTCAATTTTAAATCTGTTGGAAGTCGTTGAGTCTGTCTATCTGACTTAACCTGGGATGACTGATTGACTGTGTTTATAGGTCTCTTTCTTGCCCCACCACTGTCTCAAGTGTTTCACTTGGGGCCTACCTATACAATAGGCCTGTGGTGGTTCATCTCTTGCTGGGATATCAGCCTTCAGCCTGTGATTCTTCGGTGGATTTGGAATGACCAGAAATCTCTCACTGCCTTCTGAAAAATAAAAACAGAATCTCCATAAGAGAGTGAGATCACTATAGGTTAAATGTGACTCACATTCCTAACTTGGCAAAATTCTATTGAGATTAGCCTGTCTGTAGTTCTCTGGTAATGGGGATTTCTTTTTTGGAGCCCCATTTTTTGATTCCTGGAGGATTTTGTCCTGAGTCCCAATTTTAGTTAAGGGTTCCTTATCACTGAGTGGATTACTTGGCCAATTTAAAAGCTGTTGAATACCCCCATGGCTTTGGTGCCTCCATTGCGTCAGTGCATATTTCTTGGTTAATTTATCTCTCCCAGAAGGAAGGGTGTTCAGCCTTCCCATGGCAACAGTCTGCATTTTGTATGTGTGGTCTCTGTTTTATCCAAATTTCATTGAGTAATTTCCCCTGGCAGCTTATGTTGTGCCTTCTGATACTGCATTTGCTACTTCCTGGGTACTGGACACCATTCTTGATCTCGCAGGGACTCTCAGTGTTGTTTGATTCTTTCTGTGGTTTCTTCAACAATAAGATCTTACCTTTGGCCTAGGGTGTGTGTATTCAAGAGCTTTGACAGAAATCTGTCTTGTTTGGTGGACCTTGTAGGTCTCTTTGATCCACAGCTCAGTGTGGGAAGGATCCAATGACTGGGACTAAGAGTTCCAGGTCTGATCAATTTTTCATGGGTTTTGCTCTTGAGGAAGAAGTGGACGTTGTCTAGTAAGAGGGGCCCTGAATGGAGGGGAGGAAAACAAACCAAGACGTTGCTTTTTAATTTAGCTTTGTTTGAGGACTCAGGACACAAGAAAAGCATCTCCAGCCTCGCACATAAGCTCCTCTATCCCAGCCCTAACAACATTCTTCTTCCCCTCAAAAGCCATGTCTCCAAAATCCACAATTCTTTCTGCATTTAGACCTTTCAATTTTTATCAGAATGGTCTACCAATGAACTCAGAGCACTGCAAGGCATTTCTTAGTCCTAAATCTCAAATCCTTCCACATTCCTCACCCAATTTAGATCCAAAAGACCAACAGCTACTCTCATGTGTGTCAAGTTTCTAGGAATAATGACCCCACTACTGAGGTACCAATTTTCTGTAGTGTTTACCTGTGTGTCGCTGAAATAAAACAATCAAAAGCAGTGTATAGGAAGAAAGGCTTAATTTTGTCTTACAATCCCAAGGGCAAGTTTTATCATTTCAGGGAAAGAGTGGCAGAGCAGTGGGTAGGCATCATTTCTTGCCATAGGAACTGGCAGAAAGCACACAAGAGTGAGCTGAGCTCTAGGAAGGGAGAAGATGGTTTACAGTACCCGGAAGCCTGCTCCCAGTAACACACCTCCCCTAGTAAGGTTCTACCTCCCAAATTTCCAGCAATTTGAGACCTAACATTGAAACACATGAGTTATAGAGGACATCTCTTTTAAATCATCACAACATTTCATTGTCTCCTGAATGCTGTTAATACAGGCATGCACCACCATGCTCAGCATTGTATATAGGTTTTTGGAATCAAACTCATGTCCTCATGCTTACAAGAAGCTCATTACTGACTGAGCTATCTCCTCTAATACAGTTTAAAAAGTTGTGAATAGCAAAACCATGGGTAGGAAATACATGATTTTAAATATTAAAGTGCCTTCTTTTTCACTTGCATCATGGTATAAAAAAGTTAATCAATTAGTAGATGGCTAAGAAAGAAATACTCAACAGTGAACAGCACATGTGAAGCCAATATTTTATGAGATGCTCAATCCTAAATGAACTTAAGCCAAAGTTCTGCACATTTTTAATAGCAAGTTGATTTGTTTGCTACCCAATTAAATCATATCTTATTAATAAGACAGTTTCATTAAAACTGAAAAATGTAAAGAAGTAGAAACAATGAATCATCTGTGACTATCTGAGAGTATTATACTTTTCATAGCTGTATAAGAAAACAATCTGTAATCTAATTACCATTGACAAATAAAGTTGAATTGAAATTGAATCTGTAAAAAAAAAAAGAAATTGAATCTGTAGTCAGCTAAACATCGATATTTGCTTTTCAAGTTAAATTTTAGGTTAAGAATTCAATGTATGTTATGATTTATTTTTTCAATATTTTATTGGTTTACTTAGAGAGAAAAATAGAGTTAGAGAGAAAAAGAGAGAGAGAGATTGTAAGCATAGGCATGCCAGAGCCCCCTGCTACTGCAAATGAACTACAAATGCATGCACCACTCTGTGGATTTGGCTCTACTTGGACACCAGGGAACAGAACCCAAGAAGGCAGGCCTTGTAGCAAGTACCCTAAAAAACTGAGCCATCTCCCAGCCCAGCTTTATGATTTCTATTAAATTTATATGTAGATTTAGATAATTCTCAAATTTTACCTCAAACATAGCATTGAACTTCCTGTGATTTGAAAACTTATTTTCCCTCTACAGGTTAATTCAAATCACGAGGATTATTTATAAACTATTTTTTCCAAGATTAATCATTCCATATATACACATACTCCATATATATTATATGCACATAATAATCTTTATTCAAAAAAACCCTCACCAGGAATGGTGGTGTATGTCTTTAATCTTAGCATTTGGGAGGCAGAGGCAAGAGAATCACTGTGATTTTGAGGCCAGCTGGAGACTAGAGTCTCCAGGTTAGTCTTGGCTACCTTGAACAAACAAAAACAAGCAAACAAACAAAAATAAAACTTGGTGGAGGATATTATCAGACCCACTTTATAAATGATTAAATCAACAATGTGAGATTCAGGTCAGGAAGGTCATATATTGCAGATGTGTTAACTAAACTTGTTCTGTCGGATTCCGTCCCTCACTTATTGCTGTTCTACATTTGCAAATTTCCAAATAAGTAAGAACTAGCAATTGCACTTATGGAATATTTTCAGAGCATGAGATTTGTGAAAAAACATTGAAATGAATCCGGAATGATTCCATGGACTTTCACTCTCAAGAAGCCTGCATTGCCTCATATGTTCTCTTGAATCGTTTTCTGTTAGTACATTTTCTCCTTATAGCGCTGAAGATGCTGGTGGATAATGTTTCTATTACATCTCCCCTAATGCTTCAGAAAGACTGATTAATGAATCTATCTGCTGTTCAAAGCCTAAGAAACAATGATGTTGACAGACAACACTGGTTATCAAACCTGAGATTCAGTAAGCTTACTGCAATAAATCCTTCATAAATTTGTCTCCATTGAAGAATAAAAGCCATCAAGATAGGACATGTACAAATGAAACCCTTCGGGGAGTGTTTCAAATCTTGAACACTTTTGGGCAGTGAGTGATAACAAACGACCTGTTATTTCAAAAACAAGTAGTAACAAAATCTTAATATTTACAGTTATTGAGACTATTCCATCAGTTTGTCCCCTTTCAGTGTTTCTCCTTAGACTTCTCTGTACTATCTCTCTCTTTATAAACACATCTCATAAGAAAATAATCCTATAATATTTTCTTTCAAACTCAGCTTCTCAAAGGAACTATGTAGGCTCATTATCTTCCTCTGTTCAGCCTACTTCCACATTTCCCCCTAGTACATTGAAATCAACATTCACTATGCTTTTCTGTAGGTTACAAGCAAGGCTGTTCTTTCACCCGACTGTGGTTTGTTGCCTCCTCTTTATTGCCACAGTTCAATGCTTGCATAGGATTCCCACTTTTATAGGCTAAGGTCCATGCATCAATTTATCAATTAATCAATATCTATTTTGTGCCATTATAAAGTAACAAGTGGTTATTTACTTACAGGACATTTATTTCCCATAATCCAACAATGCTAAATCCTACTTTCATTTCTCATTCAGTCTTACCTCTAGTGACAATGCTGTGAATGGGTAGCTTACAGGGAATGTTCTTCCTTTCAAATGTGTGTTAGGGAAGAGAAACACAGATCACCTTTCTGAGTCTGTAAGCTCTTTCTAGGCCCACCAATGAATCAAGACCTTCATATACATGTAACTTGGTGATGGGATTTATCCCTATTGGATAAGACCTGATCAAGGTTGCCATATGGATTTTAGGGATTTTTTATTTCCAGTTGGGACTCTTCCAGATGTGAGTAGAACCCTTCTTAACTCAGAAGTATTTCATCTCCCTTATTCCTGCTATCTCTTAAAATAAATCCTTCATAATTAAGGAGAACATAAATATAAAAATGAAACATATTGGGGCATGAAATTGTTCCTAACATAACAGGACAGGACAGCCGTAGACTGTGTATCACAGAGCAGAACAGTGGTAGTAAACATTGTGTGCAACTGGAATTTAGCAATGCAAGTACCTAGTGGCATGAGTGCTAAATGACTATCATTGTCTTTCTTCTTGAAACTGAAATGCCTTAAAGCAATCTAACAAAACTTACCTCAAACGTGTGGTTGCTATAATACGTAAATGCAAACCTACATGGTGCTTAAATTGCCTTTCTTCCCACCCTAAGAAATCATAGTTAGAAATCATGAATGACCCTCACCCATTCCCACTTACTCTTGATTTGTTTTGAGGCAAAGTTCACTTTATGACCCAGAATGCTCTAGAGCTCCTGCCTCGGTTCCCAAAGTATATGGGTTACAGGTGTGCAGCACTACCTCCAACTTCTCTCTCTCTCTTAATGTTTTGAAATTGACTTGCTTTTTCCTGCACTAATTAATATATTTCAGAATCAATCACAGATTCTTACTCAACTTCTTCAATATTTTTACATAGTTGGTATATTATAAAATATGTTTAGTTTTACTCAGGGAAAATTGTCATAAGTACTTTATGTATTATTTAAATCTATCTGTATGCCTATTTTTCTTGGTTATAATTTAACATTTTTTAATTAAATTACATTTTGATATTTTTATTTTAATAATATAATAAATGTATAATTTATAACATAAATTACTACTATACTGATATTAATATTGATTCATTTTAATTTGGGGGAAAACTTATATTTAACATTATGATGTATGATTATTCATGAAGAAGAAAATTATTTTACCGAGTAATTAAAATACCAGTTTATTCCCTCATCCAACTGCTGTAAAATCACAGTGTATAAATTTTGCTTATTTTGCAATTCTTCTAAGTAGAGAGGCCTTTGTTCAAAACATGTCGTTATGCTATGTTTTTAGGCTTGACTTTCCTCATTATTTGGTGGAAAAGATTAATAAATTGAAAGCTCTACATATTAGCAAACTTTGGTTAAAAGTCACATGTTAGTTCAAAAGCTCACTTATGTTTTAGTTAACAAAACAAAAAAAAAGTCTTCCATACTAATTACTATGACTCCCTCTGACTTTGATGTTCAAGTCTCAGGAAAGAGTTGAAAAACTGTGCCTTAGCATGATGCTGAGGAAGGAGACAGTTCATCAAAGAGCCAGTTTCATGACTCTGTGAGACTCTGCACATCTATATACACGTCGGCATGCACACTAACCCCCACTGTTTATGAGTCACTTCATTATTCCATTTCTCTCTTGTCAGCACATTTTGAAATAGCTTTAAATTAGATTTTCAATTACTGGAACCTAACATTACCAAGAAATCCATTAGTCAGTCATATAGTCACTACTGGTCAATGTCATCACATTTGTTTCTGTGGCTTGACATTTAGATGAACAAAACAAATTATTGTTCTCACTAACAATATGTATTTTGTTTTCTTTATTCTTTTAATGGCCTCACATGCTAGAACCTCCTGTATTTCATATCAGGAATCAACTCTTCTCTGCAACCATAAAATGTTTTTCATTATCCTTGATAAGCTATGTATTATTTTTGCCTGTGACTTATTTCAGTAGATATATGTTTTTTTAAATTTCATAAAAAATTATGTTCATGCTTCTGATTGCTCATTATTATTTCAGTAGAATATAAATATACCATGATTCAAGTACTACTATATAGAGAGTGTCACTGACAACTCTAGAACATGCTATTTGTTGGAGATTTTGGTGAAGGTGCAGATATTGAAACACAGGTATAATAAATTCAATAGGCTGTACCAAATGTTCCAAAATAGGTTTAATTGAAATTCCCATATTTATATCTTTTTATGGTAGTAACATATATTGCATGCAATTTTTTTATTTTTTCCAACCAATTTTGAGGATTTGGTGACATTAGGCATTTGTGACAGTCACAAATGGTATCACAATTGCTATTCTCCTCGAAAAATCTGTATCACCTCGAAAGGAATGCTGTACCAATTATGCAACAGCCTCCTCATCCCTCCCTTCATATAGATTCTGATTGCATATTTTATCTCAGGTAAAAAGCTTATTCTAAAAATTTAATATAAGTGGTATCACAATATTTCCCTTTGGTATCTAGTTCATATCAATTAACATAATACTTGCAAACTTCATTCATACTGTAGCATTCTTACCTAAAACTGAATGTACATTGCAATATATAGACCACACTTGTTTACTTACACCTTCTTCTGCTGATTGAGTTATTTCAACATTTTGGCTATTGAGAATAACCTTACAATGAACAATGGTATATTTGAGTACCTGTTTTCTGTTTTAGGGGACATATAATTCATAATGGAATTTGTGGGTAATAGGATAACTGACCTTTTATTTTGTACGTAAGTTTCTGTAGCCCCAACCAACTGTTGATACAGCAATCACAGTATTTAACCTTCTCATCATCAACAAATGGGGGTTCTAATGTCCCCACCTCCAAGCCAAAGGCTTCTTTCTTATTTATGTTTTTGAGGTAGGGTCTCACTCTAGTCCAGGCTGACCTGGAAGTCACTATGTAGTATCAAGGTGGCCTTAAACTCACAGGGATCCTCCTACCAGCTTCCCAATTGCCCTGCTCCAAGGCTTCTTAAAGAGTTTCACCCATGGCCCCTTTTACTTGAGAAATTCTTTCTTACACATCCTTAGGAATACAGAGATTAAGATAGGTATACAGATAAGCAGTTAATAATAATTAATTTTCTTAGACTAATTCTCTGTTATACATATTTTATCATTTATTTAAGATAAAAGCAAACTTGCATACTCATGAGGATTGCTTATTTTCACACAAATACTAAAAGTTTTCTAAATATTTAATACTTCAGAATGTAGAGCACCTTCAGCATTTTTCAAGTTTAGCAATATTTTAATTTTGTGATAGCTACTGCTGAAACCACAGATTTGCATAAATATGAAGTTCGAGTGGCCAAAGTATGTTTATGATCATTTCAAGACTTGGAAATTGTGTTCTAAAACTAAGCCAAAATTAACCTAGTAATCATTATCTATGAAACTCAAGTCAGCAACTTAAACAGCAATTTTATAAATCAAACATTCTAACACAATTCAAAGATAGACAAACGTGATGCTTACTTGCTAAGAAATGACAGGGGGAAATATTCCAGTTCTTTCCCAATACTAAAACATGGTGTTTCTATAAGAACAGAAAGTGGAGCTGTGTCCCTTATATTGACCAGCACCACAGAATGCATAACTCCTACCCATAAGAAAATCACAGGATCTCTGACTATGTTGTCAATGCATCTACATAAATTGTAGCAGCTCAGTAGTGTAGATTTACCTGAATAAACAAGGTCCTGGGTTCAATTCCTAGAATTGAAAAAAAAAAATTAAAGAACACTCTGGGATGTTGTTAATTCTGGAGGTTATGCATATGTGGAAGCAGGGGATACAGTGGAGGCTCTGCACCTTTCTCTCAATTTTGCTGTGAACAGAAAACGTCTTTAAAAAAAACTAATATTCAAGTAAAAATTTTAAAAAAAGTAAGCTCACAAACAGAAATTGATCAATGGTTACTGTGGCAAAAATGATACAACCCCATCACACTTCAAGTAATCAGAAAGCTGTACTACACACAACCTTCCGTAGGTTTGATATGTGTGTAGTTGGCCAGTGAGTTACAGTACAGAGTAGAAGAGGAAGAGACAGAAAAAAAGATCTGAAGAAGAAATAGTGCTCAATTAG
>PVHP010033762.1:0-19459 GCA_004024765.1 Zapus hudsonius
AAGAGTAAGGGGGCCCTGTACCCCAAAAGAATGGCAAAGAGAGAACCTTGGTAAACAAAAAGAAATGACTCAATAAAGTTGAAATTGCAGACAACCTTGAAAAGCCAGTAGAGGAGATATTTCAGGCTAGGGCAGCCTTTCCTAAAGCCCTTAAATCACACCTTACAAGACCTGGCTGCCTCGCCTAAGATTGGCCCTGCCAGCTTCCTGAGAAGTGGTTCACACGGTACAGAAGGCTAGAGTAATCTGATTGGTCTAGAGATTTACGGTTGCTAGGGAAGACAGGCCAGTCTGTTAATGATCAGACTCAGGTTTGAACCTGTTTCTCTCATACCTACGTGCAGGTCCTCAGAGAGCCCTGAGATGAGACACAGGGTGTGGTCAGCAGCTTTAACTGCTCCAGTGATTTATAAAATCCAAGTGCGTTTTAACCTGCTGAGCCTGGTTGACCATACTAGAAATCAAACTAAAGAATTACCTCAAAGCCATTTTGGTTTCCCCTTTGAGATAACAGAATTAATTGAGACATTCCATGACTCACCATCTCACTGGTAAATAATTTTTTTTTCAATCTCGCTTTTGGCTGGCCGGAACTTGAGCTCTGTGGACAAGGAGCCAGCTGAAGCACCTGTGTCAGCAGAGATTTGAATGAGCTGGCACTGAACTGGGAAAGCTCACCCGGGTCAATTCTCCCTTGAGAGGTAGTGTGGACACTTCTCAGACATACAACTGAATGCCTCCCTCCCCAGATGTCTGGTCTCCATCCCTCATCAATTTACCTTTGTTTTCATTATTAAGATGAAGTCTCATGTAGCCCTTGCTGGCCTCTAACTCATCCACCTTCCTCACAAGTGCCGGGATTGCAGGTGTGTGCCACCATGCCCACTTTATGCAATGCTGGGGATTAAACCCTAGGCTTCAAACAAGCTAGGCAAGCACTCTACCAACTGAGCTACATACCCAGCCCTCAAAATCTACTTTCTATGGCTCAGGGAACATTGTGAAAGAGGGCGTGGAAAGATTGTAGGAGCCACAGAGTTGGGTAGGAATACCCTGAGGCATGGTCTCCCCCATCCCATACCCATCAGGGACTGAATGAGGCCTTTATGACCCCACAGTGAATACCATAACTTCACTGAGGAGGTGCAGAGTAATGAAGCAAGGGCAAGGGGATAAAAGAGTATAGCCTATTATATATAAATTTTTTAATCTACTTTATATGTTTAAAAAAAGAGTTTGTGCAGCAGTATCCTGTGGAGGTGGATAATGTTGTGATCAGGAGCCATAGACTGTTATCAGAAAAATCTCAGTGCCAGTGAGTTGTTGGCTAAGGAGGTCCCTGATGTCCCCAAAACATTACAGGCTATTGCCAAGGCTCTTGGTTGCCCACCAGAACTAGATGGTAAGACCCTATTGCTGAAGACTCCACATGCTTGGGCTGCAGGTCACTGAGAAATCAAGCTGGAGCTGAGCTGGAAGCCTCCTCCCTTTTGACTAGCTGTCAGGATGCTGGAAAGATCTATGCAGCCTGTTGATGGAGAAAAGTCATCAACGGTTCTTAATCAGCAGCAGAGACAGAGAGAGATGGCTCAGGGGTTAAGGCTCTTGCCTGCAAAACCTAATGACCCAGGTTTGATTCCCCAATACCCATGTAAATAAAGCCAGTTACACAAAGTGGCTCATGCATCTGGAGGCCCTGGCATGCTCATTCTGTCTATCTATCTGTCTGTCTGTCTTTCTGCTTGCAAATAAATAAATAAAAATATTTAACTAGCAACAGACCCTGAAAGCTTTACAGCTGGCTGACCAGCCCAACTGTACCAACTAGTGAAATGGTGCATGTCTGTTATGGGAAAACCAACTGCTCTCTGATTAGAATCGAGGCCTAATCAGGAAGGAATTCTACCTGGTACTAAAAACCTAATCAAAAGCCTCTGGCTGGGGCTGAGAAATGGCTCAGTGGCCCAGGTTCAGTTCCCTAGTACTCATGTAAAAGCAAACGTGCAAAGCAAGGCACACATCTGGAATTTGTTTGCAGCCACAGGAAGTCCTGGTATGCCCATACTCTTTCTTTTTGCTCTCTCTCTCAAATGAGTAAAAATACTTCTATCGCCGGGGAGGTCATAAGCCCTAGGGGGAAACTACTACTGTTATCTGGCTAAATGAATATATTATGCCACCAAACTGCCCTCTGAATACTTGTGTTTATGCCCATTTATTAATACTGCTCTTACTTATAGTTAGAGAAGCTTCTCTTGTCAGATGTCAGTGACCATGAGATGACTCAAAACTCACCAAAGTGCTGAGAAGTGACAGTGGAGTGTTCAGTACTAAATGAGACATCTCTGTCACACCCTCCAAGACTCAGGGTCCATTGCAGAAAAAGTGATGAAAGAATGTAAAACCAAAGGAAGGGGAGGTGTGCTTACACTACTGTCTTCCAGACACCAAGTGTTTATGGTGTTCATGGCCTCACAGTGGCTGATGCTACCTATACAAGACCCACATAATAGGAGAAAAAAATGATAACATCAAAATAGGAGACTTGTTGGAAAGAAGAAGGGATTCAGTGAAGGTGAATTCAGGAGAGGGAAAAGGAGGGAAAAGGGTCTATGATCATGATATATTGTCTGTATGTATACAAGTTGTCAATAAAAATGTTTTTTAAAATCTACTTTCTTTTTTATTGTTGCTTTGTTCTGTTTTATTTTATTTTTTTCTGAGGTAAGGTCTCACTCTAGCCCAGGCTGACCTGGAATTCACTATGTAGTCTCAGGGTGGCCTTGAACTCATGTGATCTTCCTACCTCTGCCTCCCGAGTGCTGGGATTAAAGGCATGCACGCCACCACGCCTGATTTAAAAATGCACTTTCTAGAAAGACTTTGCTCAAGCCTAAGAAGCAGACACATTTAGTGTGAATATCCGTGCTATGTGCTATGTGACACCACAAAGCCTCCTGCACTCACATTCCAGTGTGTCAGGGCCAAGTGCCTCCCATTCTGCAGTGGTCTGCGTGGACAGTATGTGCCAAACTCAACAAGAACGCTTGGGCAGGCAGGGTGGGGACAATGAGCTGTACTAAAGACAAGGCCAGCCTGGCTTTCCTTCAGTGGAAAACATGACTCTCTACATCTTAGCTAGACTGTTCTGGGTCAAAAAATTCTGGAGAAAAAAAGGAAGGAAGAAGAGAGGGAAGGAAGGGTGGGAGGGGAGGGAAAAGAAGAGAAGGGGAAGGAGGTAAATGAAAGTGTTTTATTTTACTACCTTAATGAAGAAAACCTGTCTAAGGCACTCAGAATTTCATCTCTCAGAATGGCACGTGTGTGTTTGTTTGTGTGTGTGTGTGTGTGTGTGTGTGTGTGTGTGTGTGTGTGTGTGGTATGTGTATGGTGTGTGTTTTGAGACAGAGTATAACTATTTAGCACAAACTGGCCTTGAACCCATGATTTCCGGCCTCAGTCCTGCCCCCAAAATTCTGGGATTATAGGCCAGAACCAGCATATCCAGCCACTTATTTATGTTTCTTTTTTCCTGTTTCATCTTTTGAGACAAGGTCTTCCTATGTTGCCCAAGTTGGTCTCAAACTCCTGAACTCAAGTAATCCTCCTGTATCAGCCTTCCAAGTGGTTGGGGCCATAGTTAAATATCAATAGGCCTATCTTATTTTCTCTAAAGAATAAAAACCAAAACAATTCACAGGGAACAGAATCAAAAGTCATACATCAGGCTGGGAAGATGGCGCAGTCAGTAAAGGATTTGCAAAAAAAAGTATGAAGACCTGAGTTTGGATCCCCAGCACCCATGTAAATGCCAGACCAGTGTGGTAGCCTGCCTGTAATCCCAGATCTCAGGACGTTGAGACAGGTGATCTCCGGGCCAAGCTGGCTAGCTTGGCTAGCCGAATCAGTGAGCTCTGGGTTCAAGTGAGGGACTTTGTCTTAACAAATGAGGTGAAGAGCAGTCAAAAAAGACATGTAGAAAAAAAAAAAAGACAAGTAACCGGGCATGGTGGCACACTCCTTCAATCTCAGCACTGGGGAGGCAGAGGTAGGAGGATCACGGTGAATTCAAGGCCACTCTAAGACGGCACAGTGAATTCCAGGTCAGTCTGGGCTAGAGTGAGACCCTACCTCAGAAAAAAAAAAAAAAAGGCACCTGACTGAGAAGATAGCTTAGTATTGAAAGTGGTTTGCTTGCAAAGCCTCCCAACCCAGCTTCAATTCCCAAACCACTCCTGTAAACTGGATGCAAAAAGTGGCACAAGCATCTGGTGTTTGTCTGCAGGCATGAGGCCTTGGCACACCCAAGCACACACATACACAAGTGCAAATGCATAAACAATTTTTTAAAAGGTACCCATTGTCAACCTCTGGCTTCCAGATGCATGGAGAGAGAGAGAGAGAGAGAGAGAGAGAGAGAGAGAGAGTCACACGTCCTAGACTTAAACAGCAAGTAACATTTCAGATACCAGCTCTAGTTCAGGTGACGGGCAATCTTCCACCCCCCCTTCGACTTTGCTTTTCAACTGTCATCTCCCTTGCCTACAACGCGCACTGTGGGCAAAATCTGCCATCCCACCTTTCCTGAATGAACTTCAGGTCCTCACCTCACCGTCTGTGTCTCTGAGCATCTGCTTGACCTCTTTTCCACCCCGATAAGGCAGTCCTGGAGGCTGGAGAGGTGTAGGTTTGAGGTCTGCTACCCACAGCCTGTGGACTCCACATCCCTGACTGCAGCTGAATTCAGACTCAACAACAGCTCCAGGAAAGCAGCTGGCCAGCAGGAACCACCGCAGCAGCAACAACGTAGAGGATCATAATAATAGAAAAACAGTTCTGTGTTTGTTTGTTTTAGCTTTTATTTATTTGTATTTGTTTTGATCCTGTGACTAGGCAAATACCTCTGAGACCACAGAACTACACAATAAGGGACAGAAGGAAAACAGGTATATCTGCTGCTGAGGGGAAGTGTATGAAGTGCTAAGATAGTGACTTGGCGGCGTATGAAGTGTCTGCCATGTGCTGTGTGCCACATGCCATGTGCCTGGCACTATGCCAAGGATAAAATGGTTAAAAAACTAAACCACATCCCTCCCTGACAGAGCTGGCAGTCATGGGAGGCATCCTGATTAGCAATATTGTGCTGAGAACAGGAAGCTATACAGCAACATGAGCACACAGAGCAGTTGGGGAAGATGGGAGAAGTCAGGGCAAGCTTCCAGAAGGAAGTGTCTCCTAAACTGATGCTCAAAAGAAGAAAAAAGAGAAAAGTGCATGGCAGGTGGGGAGGTGGGCAGAGCGGACTCTCTTAAGAGTCCTGGGCTGGGCGTGGTGGCACACGTCTTTAATCCCAGCACTCGGGAGGCAGAGGTAGGAGGATCACTATGAGTTCAAGGCCACCCTGAGACTACACAGTGAATTCCAGGTCAGCCTGGGCTAGAGCGAGACCCTACCTCGAAAAACCAAAAAATTAAAAATTAAAAAAAGAGTCCTGAAAGGAGGCCTGGAGTGGAGGTCACACCTGTAATCCCAGGATTCTTGGGGTGGAGGCCCAAGGACCAGGAAAATCATCTCCTGTACAGTGAGTTCCAAACCAGCCTGGGCTACCTTGAGATTCTGTCTCAAAAAAAAAAAAAAATCAGTGCTGGGGCTGGGGAGATGTTTCAGTGGTTAAAGGCACTCGCTTGCAAAGCTGCTGGCCTGGGTTCAATTCCCCATTATCAGTACAAAGACAGATGCACGAAGTGGAGCATGCATCTAGAGCTCATTTGCAGTTATATGACCCTGGCATAACCAAGCACTAGAGGTTGAGCGTGGTGGTGCACACCATTAATTCCAGCACTTGGGAGGAAGAAGTAGGAGGATCATTGTGAGTTTGAGGCCTGCCTGGACTACAGGTCAGCCTGGACTCGACTGAGATCCTACCTCAAAAAATAAATAAATAAATAAATAAATAAATAAAGACCAGCATTGGGACTGGAGAGATGGCTCAGCAGTTAAGGTGCTTGCCTGAAAAGCCTAGCAACCCTGGTGCAATTCCCCAGCACTCATATAAAGCCAGATGCATAAAGTGGCACATGCATCTGGAGTTCATTTGCAGCGGCTAGAAGCCCTGGTGCTCCCATTCTCTCTGTCTCTTCTCACTCTATCTCTGCTTGAAAATAAATAAGGTATCTTTTTTTAAAAAAAAAAAAAAGCACTGGAAACTGCTGACTGGTACGGCTGGCAAGGCTGGCTGGAGGCTGTACGATCAGAGTCACAGTAGGGGAAGTTCAGGGTCAAAGACTCCTTGGGTCTTGACAAAACAGGCACATGGCATTCCAGCCACCTCCACAGCATTTGCCTTCCTGTGTGAACCTATCCAAGGGTCAGGCCATCCTACTACAGCAATCCCATCCAATTTGTAAATCTCCTTAGTTCGTGAGACAAGCAGATGTCCAGCCCTGTCTGGGCTCCCTGAATCCAGGGGAAGCCTCAACTCCCATGTTTCTTTCCTGTGCTCATTTCTACCACCAGTAATGTCTATCAAAAGGACTCCATGGTTATGTAACAAGAACATAGCAAGTGACACATAGGCCCCCAACCATCTCCTCGTTGAAAACTAAACCAACCAAAGGAAGTGTCTACAAAAGAGATTGCAGGCCAGCTACCTGGGCCACTGGCAAGGTCTGGAATCGCCATCAAGTGGCAAGAATACCACTGACCCAAAGTACTTTTTCCTTTTGCTAATTTCCCAATTTTAGAGGTAATACTTGCTTCGAACAAAGAGCAGTCACAGGCTTGAGGAGATGGCCCAACGGTTTAAGGCACTTGTTTGCAAAGCCTGCTAGCTTGAGTTGGCCTTGGTTCAATTCCCCAGTAACAAAGTAAAGCCAGATGCACCAAGTGGCACAAGTGTCTGGATTTCATTTGTAGTGGCAAGAGGCCCTGGTGTGCCCATTTTCTCAATCTCTCTCTCTTTCCTCATAAATAAATTTTTTTTGTTTTTTTTTTGTTTTTTATAAATAAAATTTTTTAATTAAAAAAAGAAAAGAAAGTCGGGCGTGGTGGCACACTCTGGAGGCAGAGGTAGGAGGATTGCCATGAGTTCGAGGCCACCCTGAGACTACAGAGTGAGCTAGAGGGAGACCCTACCTCAAAAAATCAAAAGAAAAAAAAGAGCAGTTGGTAGGGGTGGGGGTGGGGTGGCTGGAGAGATGGCTCAGAGGATAAGGGGCTTGCCTGCAAAGTCTAACGACCCAGGTTTGATGAAGTGGTGCATGCTTCTGGGGTTTGCTGTGGCTAGAATCCCTGGCACACCCATATTTTCTCTCTCTGTCTCTCTCTCTCTGTCTCTCTCTCTCTCTCTCTCTCTCTCTCTCTCTCCTTGCAAATAAACAAATTAAATATTTTAAAAATAAAAAAAGAGCAATCAGCAAAACCCGTATGTAAAAGAAGTGGTTTTCCTCCACATGAGACCTGTAGCTCAGAAAAATAAAATATATATAAAATAAAATAAAACCTTTAGTTCAAAGTTTTAATTTGTCTCTTAGATATGATTCAGAGACAAAATAATTTTGGGGAAAACATGGTATCCAGATAGAACAGGCCACCCCTACCTGTGCCCCCCGCAGCAAATTTCCAAAGCTTCACCTACCCTCCCACACTAAAATTCCTAGAATTTATTTTCTAGGAATTTAGACAATTCAAATTGGCTGTCTCTACTCTCTCACCTGACTTCCCTATCTGCTTGAAGGGCCCACTCAAAATCCAAGCAGTGAGCCAAACTCGAAACTTTACAAATAGAAAATACCCTGTCATTCTTCTCTCCTGCCTTCTCACATTCCAGCACTCCCCACTGCCACAGCGGCTTGCAGACAGAGGACAGAGCCCCACTTCAGGCAGCTATGTGTGCTGGAGGAGACCACAGACCCAGCTAGAAGACACAAACCAGGCCACACTGCACTCCCTTTCAGCAAGGCTTTAAGATAAGGTCTCCGAGGCTGGAGATAAGTGGTTAAAGGCACTTGCTTATAAAGCCTGACAGCCTGGGTTCAGTTCCTCAGTACATGCGTGAAACCATGTAAAGATGTACAAAGTGGCCTGGAGTTTGTTCACACTGGCTAGAAGCCTTAACACGCCCATACTCATTCTCTCTCCCTCTTGCCCTCTTTCCTTCCCTCCCTCATTGCTTGCAAATAAATAATTTTTTTTAAAAAGGCCATCCCATGGTAGAGGACCAAGTGCCCATGCTGCAGCCCTGTGACTGCAGTTCAGCATCCAGGACTGTGTCAGACTGATGTGAGACAAGAAAACCAGGTGGGCACCTACCAGTGTTGTTTGCCTAGCTTAGCTCTCCTGCCTCAGAATGCTGGTGGGCTTTAAACAGCCACCAGAAGGGATCCATTCCTCTAGGGCCCACAAGACCTTTAGTCTCTTCCCTTCTCCCTTCCTCTCTCCCTCATTTCTTCTTTCCACAGCGTGTCCAGGCTGGCCTCACATTCCCTAGACAGCTGAAGACGACCTTTAACTTCTGATTCTCCTGCATCAGCCTCCCAAGTGCTGGGATTATAGATGTGCACCACTATGCCTGCTGTGTGGTGCTGTGGATCAAACCCAGGGCTTTATGCATGCTAGGCAAACACTCCACCAATTGAGCTACACTCCAGCCCACATATCTCCTTTTAAAATGCAAATATTCTAAAGCCTTGGCATGTAAGATGCGGCCATGTACAAAACTGTTTGGGCAAAGTCTGGATAAGAGGGGAAAGCTGCAGTTAGAGCTCCTTTCCTGACTTGGAATCCTGAAAGGTAAGAGGTGAGCCTCAAGGCAGCGCTAGAAGTCTCAACTTGACCTGGAGTGGCTTCCGTTTGAGGATCCCACCAGAGGTGAGCCTTAAGACAGGCTTCCCGTGGTCCCCTAGAGTCTTCTTTCCCCTCTTCTCTGGGCTGTGACCTGTGCCAAGTCTTACCCAGCCCACACCATGGTCCAGACTCCCAGAAACCAGGGCCAGGCAGATAAAGGGTGACTGACCTCGGATTCATGTGAGGATTGACCGCTTGGCTGAACCAAACAGCAAATGCTCCCTTCCTCCCTAGGCGCTAACTGTTGGGATTGCAGAAGAAAGGTTTCCTTTGGGATTAGAGCAGAACTTTGCCTCCACATTGGGGGTCCACTGCTTTACTTGGCTTTCTGTTCATTTGGGGTGCCAGGTAGGGCTGGGTTCAAGTCCTTTCAGGCCACCCTTCGGCGCTGTCCCTGCTTCCTGTGAGTTCGCCCCTCACCCTGGCCCCTTGCTGCTGGAGACAAAAGTCAGTGCCCTGCACAGAGGCCAGGCAAGCGCTCTAACCACTGGACGGCAGCCCTTGGCCCGGCCTCCCTTTTCCTCGGCTTCCTTCCGCGGCCTTTCACGTTTCCCGCGCTCACCCCCCGCCAGGGCTTGGCTCTCTCCAGGTTTCCCCCGGCACGTCTCCGGGCTTTCTTCCACCGCCCTCCCAGCCCGGGTGGGGTCCGAGCTCCTTCCCCCTTGGGCGTGGACCTGGGGATCCCACCCGGGAAGCTCGGCTGCTCGCTGGACGGCGCCTGCAGACTTGGGAGGGGAAACGCCCCACAGTCCTGCAGAAGCCCCCCGCGTTTCCAGGCTCTCCGCCCCAGGAGGGGCTGCGCAGGGCGCACCGCGCAGTGGCCGCGCGCGGGGCCTCGCGGGGCCGGGCCAGTGCGCGCGGGCGGAGCCGCTCTTGGGCTCCAGCTTCGGCCGCGGAGATCGTCTTGGAAGCGGGGGACCCGGGGTGATTCGGTGGAGGAGGCTCTCGGGAGGGGCCCGACCTGGGCCAGCGGGGTTTCTTTCGGAGCCCCCGCCCTTCCTCTGGGGCTCCTCCCCCGGCCAGACCTCCCTCCCACACGTCCACCTCCAGCTCTGACTTCTGCCCTTCCTCTGCCGGGAATTACAGTTACTTATAGAAGGAACGGAGCGCGGCTGAAAGCACGAGCTTCCCAAGCAAGACAGAGCCCAGGGCTGCGGTGGGGGCTCAGCAGTGAAAAGCGCTGGCTGCAAAACCTGGCGGCCTTGGGTTCTATTCCCTAGTACCTACGCAAGGCCAGATCCAGAGCGTGGTGTGAATGGCGATCCTGATACACAACTGCTTAACCTCTCTGAGCCTGTTTGTCTATTGAATGAGAACATCATGACCACCTCATAGGGCTGTTGTGGAAGTCAAGAGATAAAGTCCACAGCATACACACTAATACAAAGTACACGGTACTTGCATAGGAACAGCTCACATAATATTTACTATGTGCTTAGCATACTATAGATGTTACTTTTTATGAAGAAGCGATGGAGTTTATTAGGTAGAAAATATAAGTTAGCATCATCCTTGCAACTTAATTCCTGTTTTAATTTTTATTTGCTTGTGTGTGCATGGGGGTTTCAGGACTTCTTGCCACTACAAACCAACACCAGGTGCTTGCACCACTCTTTGTGTCTGGCTTACTTGGGTGGCTTGGGAATTTAATAGCAGGCGGGCAAGCTTTGCAAGCAAACACCTTTAACCACTGATCCATTTTTTCAGCCCATCATCCCTATTTTATAGATAAGGAAATAAATGGATTATTTTCCCCTAAGGTACTGGGAATTGAATCCAGGGTTTCTGCAGCCTAGGCAAGCATTCTACCAACTAAGCTATGTCCCAGGAGATTGTGGATAAATTACTCAAGGTGACAGAGCTAAAGTAGCAGAATGGACAACTTTCACCCCTTCACCACATTCAGAAATGTGAAAAAGTCCAAGACCTTATAGATACCAAGAGATAGCTCCCATTTGCTCATCTTGCCCCTAAAAAAATTTCCACCTTCCTTGGAGAATTATCATGTGGAAGAAAAACAATGTTTGTTTTATAAATCCGAAAGTCTGGATTGCCCTAGGTAGGATCCCTTCTTCTAGGCTCTCACCATTCACCGCCTGCTTCTGGGAGCCTCACCTCGCTGCCCTGGGTGGAGCTGATAACACTGTGTGATCTCCAGAGATAAAGCATGGAGCTAGAACTACCTGTCTGTCAGAGAGGTCTTGTTTTATTCGTAATTCTTTCCTATCCTGTCCATACTACTGGGAGGGAGGTTTTACTCTTCTGGCCAGACGTCAAGCTTGTGGTGGAAAATAACAGAGGCATTTGAGGGGAAATGAAACCACTTTCCTCAGCAGAAGGTTCCCCACACATTTGCCATGGCCCAGGGCAGCGGCTGCAGGGAGCATTTGTTCAGCCTTAGGAAACCCTGGAAGCTGCCTGATGCCACAGAGCAATTCAGAGGCTGGTAAACAGCACATGGCATTCCTGGGCCCATGGCAAACATTCATGCACAGAATTCTTTGTCCTCCTGAGGAAAGACAGAGAGCTGCTCTGTGCTGGAAAGCCCAAAGCTAGAGCCCCCATTTTCAAAATCTCCAACCCCAGACCATGCCAAGGCCAAGCATGCCACGAACCTTTTAAAACATACTTGTGAAATAAACTTGCCCAAACTTGGACTTCTTGCTTGAAAACTTACTTGTTAATTGGGAAGGGAAAACATGGCAAGATTACAAGGAAGAAATCTGACAGTCTCTTACTTAATTTTTAACTAGTACATTTATCATGTGCCTTCTGAGGGATATGCTGAAAAGCATCCAACATGACTTCCGTGGGTGTCCTCCCTGAAATGAATCACCTGAACGAACTCATGAGAAAACATCATGAGACACACCAGACCAAGGGACATGTCTACAAAACCACTGATCACATACCCTTCAAAAATATAAAGGCTGGGGCTAGAAAGATGTCTCAGCAGTTAAGGCACTTGCCTGCAAAGCCTAAGGACCTGGGTTCAATTCCCCAGTACCCACGTAAAACCAGATGCACAAGGTGGTGCATATGTCTGGAATTCATTTGCAGTGGCTTACAGGCCCTGGCAAGCCATTCTCTCTATCTGCCTCTCTCTGTGTCTCTCTCTGTCTCTCTCTCTCTCATAAATAAATAACATAGGGCCGGGCGTGGTGGCTCACGCCTTTAATCCCAGCACTCAGGAGGCAGAGGTAGGAGGATCGCCATGAGTTCGAGGCCACCCTGAGACTACACAGTGAATTCCAGGTCAGCCTGAACTAGAGCGAGACCCTACCTCGAAAAACCAAAATAGGGCTGAAGAGATGGCTTAGCCGTTAAGGCGTTTGCCTGCAATGCAGAAGGACCTGAGTTCGATTCCCCAGTGCCCATGTAAAGCCAGACGCACAAGAGGGCACATGTGTCTGGAGTTCATTTGCAGTGGCTGGAGGCCCTGTCATGCTCATTTTCTCTGCCTCTCTCTGTTTGCCTCTCTCTCTCTCTCAAATAAATAAAATATTTTTTTAAAAAAAGAAAAACCAAAATAAATAAATAACAACATAAAGGCTAGGGCTGGTGGATGACTCAGCAGTTAAAGGTACTTGCTTGCAAAGCCTGCCAGCTCAGGGATCCCAGGGCTACACAGTGAAACCTTGTCCCAAAGAAACACACATATACACCAAAGAAAGAAAGAAAGAAAAACAGATGATAGATAGATAGATAGATGATAGATAGATAGATAGATAGATGATAGATAGATAGATAGATAGATAGATAGATAGATAGATAGATAGATAGATAGATAGATAGATAGATGATAGATAGACAGACAGACAGACAGAGAGAGTTTTTAGTGGATCCTTCTGCCTCACACTCCTGAGTGCTGGGATTACAAGCATATGCATGGCACAGAGCCAAAAATATTAACAAGATTCTGCAATTCTGGAAGCACCACACTTCTGTGACAAAATCCTAACTGGTTTTTCCTGAGTTCTTCCTGAATGCTTCCAACATGGCTGTAGAACTGAGGACCGCTGTGTATCCTAAGAAGCAGGGAGAGATATCCTCACCTCTCTCCCTTTCTATTGGTGCCTCTGCTGGAGGTCCTTAGGAAAAATCAGTCATTGCCCAGGACACTTCATGGTACTAGAGTCCCCTCTGCCCCTGCCTACCAACCTATAAATGTCCCTTTATTTAAGTTTCTTCAGCTGAACTATTTTTAAGCAGAACAAAGTTTGTTGGAAAGACCCTGGCAGATCTGGAAATGAGTGTGACCATTCATGAGCCCCTGGTACATTTCAAATTATTTACTTATTAATTTATTGTGTATGTGTGTATTTTTGCATATGTGTGTGTGGTACATGTGAGTGTGATCGTATATGTGTGTACATGCATGTGAAGGCCAAAGGACAACTTTGGGTATCACCTTCAGGTATGCTGTCCACTTCTTTTTTTTGGGGGGTGGGGGTTGAAGTAGGGTCTCTCTCTAGCCCAGGCTGACCTGGAGTTCACTAACTCAAGGTGGCCCCTAACTCACAGCGATCCTCCTGCCTCTGCCTCCTGCTCTTCTTTTTGAAACAGGGTTGCTCATTGGTTTGGAGCTCACAAACAAGGCTAGACTACCTGCCCAGAAAGCTCGAGAGCCTCCAGTCTTCACCTCCCCTGCACTGGAACTGTAGGCGTTTTTCTGTGGGTACTTCAGGTCCTGTAATTGCACGCCAAACACTCTACCGACTGAGCTACCTCCCTAGCCCCACTAGTGCATTTCAAAATAATTCCGATCCTAACTGTTCCCTTAGTCCCACCAGTCCACACACTGCCTACAGCGAGAAATGCATTGAGGTAACATTCCTTGCTCTCTACCATAGCTCCTGGAACTGTGAGTTAAAGACACTGAAGAATCTGTCTCCTGACACTGCTCTCACCAGCAAATGCAGAAACTGAGGCCTCAGAGGGTAAGAACTTGCACGTCTCGGACACCGTGAGAGAACATGGACAGGAGGATGATGGGAGTGGGGAACAGCAGCAAAGGGACCCAGCCCCAGAGGCCCTCTACATGCCACTCCAGCCCCTTGTGCCTCTTTCTGTGGTAATGGCCACCGCAGGACAAAGGCCTCCAGCTCTGTGGCAACTATCTCCAGCCTGGGCCTGATGGGAGAAGAGAATGGCCAAAAAGCTTCTTGAGTTTGAATGGCCAATTGATGGGTTCCTTCCTCATTCTACCTACCACCTCCAGCTGTCCCAGCCAGAAACATCTTGCCTGGAGAACTCAAGGAACCATTGCCAACCCCATCCATCATCCCTACTAGATACGTTATTCCTGTGGGGGGGGGGGTGTTTGGTTGGTTGGTTTTTATTTATCTGAGGGGGGAGAGAGAGGGAGAATGTGCGTGTGTGTGTGTGTGTGTGTGTGTGTGTGTGTGTGTGTGTGTGAACTCCAAATGCATGTGCCACCTTGTCCATCTGGCTTTACATGGGTACTGAGGAATCAAACTCAGGTTCTTAGGCTTTGCAGGCAAGCACCTCAACCACCGAGTCACCTCTCCAGCCTTATTCCTGTGTTATTTCCAGGGTTCAAAGCCTTGCAGATTTTCACATCTATATCATATGATATGTGGAAGTCTGCAGAAGAGGATTCTAAGACCAGTGAGGCTAAGACAGCATCTGGCAGCCGCATGGTGTCCAAAACCTATGCATTGAATGAATGAACACTGGAGGTCACAACTAGTATACATCACTCATTCCTCAAGCTAAAAATAAATTAATTGAAGCAGAGGGTAGTGGCTTATACCTTTAATTCCAGCTCTCAGGAGGCTGAGATAGGAGGATCACCATGAGTTTGAGGCCAGTCTGAGCTACAACAGAGTGAGTTCCAGTTCACCCTGGGCTAAAGGGAGACTCAGTCTCAAAACAAAAACAGTTCACCGGGTGTGGTGCATGCCTTTAATCCCAGCCCTCGGGAGGCAGAGGTAGGAGGATGGCCATGAGTTCAAGGCCACCCTGAGACTCCACGGTGAAGTCCAGGTCAGCCTGGGCTAGAGTGAGACCCTACCTCAAAAAACCAAAAAAACAAACAAACAAAGCAAAATAATAAGCCAATGGCAATGACACCCAGTGGTTCACTGAAGAGTGGGAGCTGTGTGTGAATCTCTCTGACTCCCTTGGCTTCATCCCTTTAACACAGACTTTGAGGGCACAAGATATCAGGGTTAATGAACAGCTTTATTTGCCTTGTACAGCATCAATTTTCTTACATTCTCAATTAATTTGCCATTAAAGTGCCAGAAATTTTCTTAAATCATGATAACATTTGTTAAAAGAAATCAGAACCTTTCTCAGGAACATGGCAGTAATGAATAGCAGTTTTCATACAAAACAGTTTTCTTACAAAACACAAAATGGAAGCCCCTCATGTTGACCTGGTGGGTTGGACAATTTGCAAACAGATTCTAATTCCCTCTCACCTTGAGCACCAAACAGACTGGGACTAACACCCCTGGGGAAACAAAGCTATGCAGCAAAGCTTGAAAAACACCCATGTCCTCACTACCAGCTTCTTTGGGCCATGTCTAGGTGTTGCTGTTTGTAGAGATCCAATCTTAGGAGCAATGAAGATCTGACCCTCTCTGTTGCATTTTACCCCACCCTCCCTTACTAACAAAAGCCCCAAAAGTCTTGCAATGAAAAAAAGTGGGTTTCCATTATCCCAACTCTAACAATGTTCAGTAAAAATGAGGATAATAAACACAAAAGCTTGCTTAGTAAACAGGAGGTCTCAGCATTCAATGCAAAAAAAACAAAAACCTTAAGGCAGATACTGTTGACTTTGCAGAGGGTTTGGATGAATTTGGAACTCTCCCTATCTGCAGAGTTCCAGGAGCCTAGAGTTGATTTTTTTTTCAGCACTTGCCACTGGCAGAGGCAAGCTCTTTGCATTATTGCTGAGGCTGTTGGGGTGCTTCTCTTTGGAGTTTATATACAAACACACCCATGGCTGATGTATTTATATATATATATACACATACACGTACAAAGGCCACTACTCCTTCTTTGTGGAAACGGACAGCTCTACCTCTGGAAGCTGGATGCCCACCTTCGTCCCACTGTCACTGCTAGAAGAGGAGGACTCTCGGGACTTCTTAGAGGCCAGGGATACTCCGCTCCCAGGGAACTTGCTTGCCTCATCATCACTCCCAGTCACCTCATAATGACCTTTACTCTTTGACCCTAATCCACCAAAGGTACCAAATTTCAGCTTCCCATGTTTGCCCTTAACTTTCCCACCTTCAAGTGACACTTCTCCACCTTCAAACTCCAAAGTCCCTGTTGGGGTGGAAGGTGCAGAGAACTCCCGCTCATCGCTGAAAGAATTGGAGCGGTGCCTTGGCTTCTTACTTTTAAACAAGGAGAATTTGCCTTTGGGTGAAGATGTTTCAGCCTCTGCCTCTCCTTCTAGAGAGCCCAGGCTGGCCTTTGAGCTTTTCAAGTCACCTTTGGACCCAGAGATGGAAGCTTCCGGAGAACCAGTGACACCACCTTTCCCTTTAGATTTGGAGAAAGTAAACTTGGGCATTTTGATTTTGGATTTTTTAAGTTTTACTTCAGACTCTTCCTCTTCGCCTTCTCTGGCACCAGCCTGCACATTGGCTTCCACTTTAGGGAAGTTGACATCCACTCCCACTTCTCTGCCGACCAGCTCACGACCAGAGGTGGTGAATTTGGGGATCTTCATCTTGGGGAATGTTACTTTTCCAGATCCACTTTCCAAGTGACCTTGAGGCCCAGACCCACTCAACCCAGAACTCTGGAGTCCAATCTGACCTCCTTTCACACCTCCTTCTACCTTTGGTCCTGAGAAATGAAGGCCTCCAGCAAACTTGGATGAATCCAAGCTGAGAGCAGAAGAGACTTGGGGTCCTTTCCACTCAACTCCAGAGCCTTTGACACTCATATGCCCTTCGCCCAGGCTGGCCTCGGGAACACCAACACCCCCTGAAACATCTACACCTCCTTTGATGTTGGGGCCCTTTAAACTGACACCAAAATCTGACTCAGGAGATGCCATATTAAAGGAAGGCCCCTTGATGCTGATATCTGAGCCTTTCAGATCGCCTTTGATTTCAGGACCAGAAATTTGCCCAGTTGGGAGTTTCACATTCACACCTGGCAGATCCACATCACATCCAGAGGATTTAATTCCAGGCATCTGGAGGTTTCCTTCTAGGCCTTGAACACTGATGCCTGGAAGACTTCCCCCAACTGTGGGGCCTTTCAACTCACCAGCAGCCCCGAGGCTCCCCTTTACTTTTGGTCCTTCCAAGTGCAAGTCCATGCCTGGTGCTGAGATCTGAGGGCCTTTCAAGTTCACATCCATACCTGGCCCCTTTAGTTCTCCACCAACTTGAGGCCCTTTGATGCTAATGTCCATGTCAGACCCTGGAGTGGAGATATCAAACTGGGGCAGTTTCATTTTAGGAAGTTGAAAACCACCTTCTGATGCCTCTAAGCTGAGATTGGGAGCACCCACGGATAAGTTAGGGCACTTGATGTCACCAGACACAGCCAGATCTCCCTGTAGACTTGGTCCCTTCAATGTCATATCGGGTGCTCCAACATTCAGTGTTGTTGTGGCATCGATCCCTGGCACTTTCACACCATCTCCACCCATCTGTACCTTTCCACCAACACCTCTGAGGTCAAACCCTGGGGCATGCGCCTTCATGCTGGGAATTGATGCATCCAGGTCTCCTTTCAAACTTGGTCCTTTCAAGTTCAGGTCAAGGTCAGGTCCAGAGACTTTGGGCATAGAGAGGTTTACTGAAGGCAAGTTTACTCCTGGACATTTCAGAGAGACATCAGGCCCTTCAAGCTTAACATCTGGTGTACTCAAGTCTCCTTCAAGAGAGGGCAGCTGGGCATGGACCTCAGTGCCCCCACCCTCCACTTTCACACCAGGAACACTGATCTTGGGCAATGAAAACTTGGGGAACTTGATTTTAGCTTCTGGACCTTGCAGATCTATGTCTGGTCCTTCCAGGCCCACACTGGGGACATCACCCTTTATCTTTGGTCCTTTCAAGTTAACATTCACATCGGGTATGGAGACCTGAGGGGCAGAAATGCCAAAAGATGGTGCCTTGATTTTAGCATCTGGGCCTTCAATGTTGATTTCAGGCTTGTCCAAATTGACCTGTACCTTTGAACCTTTCAGGTTGCCCTCTATTTGGGGTCCTGAAACATCCACACCTGGTGCTTTGAACTTGGGAGCCTTCACCTTGATGTCAGGAGCTTCCACATTAATCCCTGGTGAGGAAACACCCAGTTCAGGCCCATGGATTTCACCCTCCATCTTGGGGCTAGGGAGGGGGGCCTCAGTTTTAAATTTAGGTGACTTAATGTCAAACTCTACATCTGGGAAGTACATCTTTCCAAACATGGTTTTCTTGGTTTTGGGAGATTTCATGTCAACCTTGAGTGCAGCATCAGGCCCTGCAACATTGACATCCACATCAGGAGCTTTGAGACTGCCATCAATCTCACCTCCAGGAACATTCAAATCAAATCCCTGTTTTTTGGCCTTAACTTTAGGACCACTCATGTGGATTTTTGGCATTTTGAACTTACTTTTCTTGCCCTTGCCACCAACACTGATTTCAGGAGTCTCCATGCTCAGCTCTGCTTCAGGAACAGTCACATCTAGTGAAGGTGACTTAATGTCAGCTTTAGGGCTTTTTGCACCAAATCCAAACTTGGGTTTCTTAAATTTGGGAAATTTAACATCTGGCCCCTCAATATTAATATCTGGGCTCTCCATATGTACATCTAAGCTTGGAGTTTCTAAATCCACTTTGGGGCCCTTGAGGTCTATTTCACCGCCTTCGAACTTGGGACCAGAAACTCCAATTTTTGGTGTCTTGAGATGCAAATCAACATCAGGCACAGTTACGTGAGGAGCAGATATATCCAATGAAGGCATCTTCAAGTGAGGACCACTGAGTTTGGCATCAGGACCTTTGAAATCCAGACCTGGACCTTTGACGTCCACTTCTGGTCCTTTGAATGAACCTTCAATCTTGGGAACAGAAACATCAACGTCTCCTTTCACTTTGGGTCCTTTTAAATCCAAATCTACATCAGGCATAGATATTTTGGGAGCTTTGATATTAATCTCAGGCATCTTGAACTTGGGGCCTTTCACTTTCACATCTGGACCTTCAACATTCACATCAGGTACACCGATATCCACCTTGGGTCCTGAGACATCAATATCAGCCTTGGACAGGTTCACATCAACATCAGGACCCTCTGCTTTGAAGCCAGGCATGCTGAACTTGGGCATTTTCATCTTGGGCATCTTCAGGTGCCAGTCTGGGCCATGAACGTCCACATCTGGAACATCAATGTCCACCTTGGGACCTTTGATGTCAACTACAGGAACTTTAATGTCACCTTCTACCTTGGGCAGGGACACATCCACATCCCCCTTCACTTTGGGACCTTTCAGGTTTAAGTCAATGTCAGGCATGGAGATCTTGGGGGCTTTGATGTTCATCTCTGGCATCTTGAACTTGGGGCCCTTCAGTTTTGCATCTGGACCTTCAAGGCTCACATCTGGGGCCTCAATGTCCAC
>PVHP010033763.1:0-19457 GCA_004024765.1 Zapus hudsonius
AAATGACTCCTTCCCAGAGATAATCAGTTAATATTATATAGCAGGTGATGGTGTAGTAGGGGACTATCAATATAAAGGATTGTATCAATGATTAAATTGATAAATATATAATTACTAAAAGTAATATTTTTATATTGATAAGATTCTGAAATGAACACGCATTTAGTTTTCAAAGAAAAAATTTTGTGTGTAGGCTTTTGACTGGAAATATTAAGAAGCCTTTTATATACAGTTTTAAGATATGTTTGTTTAACTCTGTAAATGTAACTTATTTACTTGTTACAACAATTCTAGAATTCAGATGTTATGGAATATTTTTCTTCACGGCTAGTATTGGAAAGCCCCAGTGCTCTCCTACCTCTTACATGGTGTGTTTCTACAAAGGAGAAAAGCTGAGAGCATGCATTTGATTGAGCACTCCATGAAAAAATCTTTGACAATTGAGAATATCAAAGGAGGTAGGAAAAGAATTTTTTGCAATGCACCATCTTTATTAATTTATTTGATTATTCATTCTTCCATTAAAGAAATGTAGGATTGAACTCATTCAGGGTGACTCATTGGCAGCAGTCATTGACCATATAAAAATGAAGAAGATATATATTTTTATGATGGTTGAAGGGGACAAAACAGAAATGTATGGAAGGAAGTAAGATACTTTCAGATGGTGATAAATACTGAGAATAAATGATATCAAGCAATGTGAGGAATGAGCCACTGAGAGTGTAGAAGTTTATACAGTGAGGTAGTTTCCTGGGAAGGGAACATATGAGTTAAAACATGAGTGAAAGAAACAGCTAGACAAATGAAAGTGTGGAGGGAAGAGTTTGAATGAAGAAAACTGCAAATTGAAAGAATGTATGAGTGGAGACATCTTGGTAAAGTAGAAACCATAGTTGAAGGCTGAAACCTTGGTAGAGGCAAGGGCCCGTTTAGAGTCATGTCCTCAGTTTCTTCTTGGAGAGAACATGGGAGGAATTTAGGTAGAGATGGGACACAATTTGGTTTACATTTTATGAGTGTAAAACTGGGTTATATTGACAGTCATCAATTGGGAGAAATGAATTGTGGGGTGGAGGGGAAAATAGGGATGGCGGCTAGAAGAACCTAGCAGCAATTCCAACAAATAGAATGCTTGCTTGGAATAAGGCAGCTGGAAATCGTGCTCTAATTTGGCAGTTCAAGGATTAGATATGAGTTTGAGAAAAAGAAATTAATACTGACATGTTTTCGTGTAAATAAACGACTATATGGTGGTGCCATTTTCTGAAACAGGAAAAAAAGAGAATTTTCAAGTTTATATGGGTAAAACAGATTTGTTCTGACAATGGGGAGTTAAGATGCCCGGTAGGCACCATGCTGAAGATGTTAAAAAGGTCAGTTAGTACACGTGTCCGTAAGCTCAGTTAAGGGGTCAGAATGAGGCAGTTAACTCTTCTGTTGACTGAACCAGAGGATTGATGAAAGCAGTGCTTTTATAATAAGTTGTTTCACAGGCATCAGATCAAGTGGGTAAATTTGCATATTTAAACAGATTCCATAGTTTAGCTATTCATACTTTAGAAAAATGATTGTCTATGAGTTATCTTTGTATTGCACTGAAAAATCCCTTCTTATTTTATGCCAAGAAACAAGCTTAAAGCAGCAGTTCTCAAAGTGTGGTCTGACCTTTGAGGTCAGCACACTTTTTTATAATAAGAGCACCACTAGCATACTGTTGATCTCCTTCTGTGTCATTCTCTCAGGGAAGTACAGTGGAATGCTCTAGAGGCAACGTGAAATACCTTATTGCAGCTGACTACATGCAGAAGCAGAGAAGACAAGTATTAAGTCACAGGCATCAATAAGGTGTCTCAAAAGTGTACAACAATTACATATATTAACTTTTAAAAATGTATTAATGTTCTCAATTTAAAATATATACATATATAAATGGCTCTATCAAGAAAGCCATCTCATGGGATTAGAGGTAGAAATGCAAAACAATAAAGAGAAAGAACACAATGTATTTAGTTTTTAATTTTACCGTGTTTAGTGTGTAATATATTTATTATTTTCATGGAATTAATTAGTTAAACATCTCAGTTTCAATGTCTAATACGTTAAATTTCAATGTGATACCCCACGTAAGTGAAAAATTTTAGAGATTTTTGGTCATTTGTAATATTATAAAGCAGTGTAGAGGCCAAAAAGGTTTGGTGACCACTGTGTTAATCCATGTCACCTGAAGACTAATGGGACTTGGAAGATGCTTCAGAGAGCAGACTCTCATTAGCTACAGGTTTGACAAATTAGTTATTAGTGTTTCTCCTTTAAATTCTATCTGAGTAGGATCATGCGGCAAAATAACCATCTTTTAAATAAAGGATTAGTAAATTAGAAGTAGATCTCTGTGATGCTTGGCACTGAAACCTAGGGAAAGAGCTGATGCAGAAAGACGGTGAGTGAGTAGCGATCATTGAAATGCTCATTGTTGTGTCAGCTGCATTCCATTTCACTGTGAGAAAATGTCCTTCACCTACCTGGGGGGCTCTGTTTCACACTTCCTAAAATTTAAGATTTGGGAATTGAATTGTGTTCCCCAGTAATCACTCTGAATTGGGATATCAGGACCCTGGATTATCTTTTTGTAATGACTTTACTTTTAATTCAATAGGAATAAAGAAACCAAATATTTTTTAACTTAATCAGTATTTCACTTGGAGGAAATGGTTTTATATTGTGCTTATTACTTTAGAAACCTATTAGATATGGCAGTCCAGCTTTTGAATGCTCAATATAATATCTATAAATGCTTTCAAATAAAATAAGAAAGTTCATTCTTTCACACATGACTTCAGTGTGGTTTCATTCTCAGGATATATGTAATCATAAATTGTCAGCTATTGATTGGGTATCTCCTTTAAGGTTCCTATTGCTACATAAATACCTACAATGTCTACTTGTATCTTGTGCTGCATTTTGTAAAGAGCATTTTCCTTGTCTAGTACATTTGCTTGTTTTTGATATTTTACCACCATGATGCTAAGCATTTTCCATGAAATAAGTTTAAAAAAAAATAACTGAAACCAACCAACAACAACAACAACAACAAAAAAAAAACCCTTGCTGCTCACATTTGTTGTTCTTGGAAAGTCAGATTTTTCCTTTTTTTCTTCCAAAGGTAGCTGTTATGAGAAGAGACACATTGATAGATCAAAGGTGCATTGCAACTGTGAACACATATAACCTTATATTGTGATGAAAGAGTAATTTGAGGACGTTTTTAATGCAAGCTGTAGTTAGTGTTTCTGCCATAACACGTTTCAGTTCCTGTGCTCAGAAAGCATGGAGTTCAGTAGATGTAACTACATGGCTGAGCTCAGTTTCTGTCTCTGTATATTTTATCCTATAAGCTGTAGCCATTTGATTTTAGATGTCTTTTAGAGAAATGACCATACAACTAAAAGCTATAAATCCTGGGGGTTTAATCCAGATCCCTCCAGAGCTATCCATTAACAGCTGTGTATCCTGATTGAAATGATCCTTTCTGTTCTTAGTTCATTCACCAATTCTGTGGATGACACTGTCCTTTTCTCTGCAAAAAAAAAATGCCCAACTCTGGAGTTATTCCAGGATCTGTTGATCACAAACTCCGTCCAGTCTCTCAGTCTGTCACTATCAAGTGTCCCTGTTTGACCTGGGTTTGACTTCATGACTTCATAGCTTTCTGCCTGAATTTCCCAACATTTCAGCAAAGTCTTCCTGCCCCTATGTCTCTTCTACTTCTCTACATTTTCTACGCGATCATGAGCAACATATTTTTAAAAATACGCTCATGTCATCCCATTCCCTGCTTAACATTTTCCAATGTCCCCTGTGGTTGAAAGTCCAAGTTTCTCAGAGAAGACAACAGTCAAATGTAGCATGCTGGCCTGGTAATTCACAGGCACGGACTAAAGTCTGATCCATGGGGCTGGTTTTCGAACCCATGGGAAATGCTTTATCCACTTCTGTCTGTCATCTCCTCTCTTGTCAGTTGGCAGAGTCCTGTGTCTGGCTGATGGGAGTGGACATAGCTCGCTGATCTGCCTTGCTTCCACTGGATTCCCCAGAGCCACTCCCCTGCTGTAGCACAACTTCCTGTGTGTTCATTGTGTTTGTATTACTGCACATGTTTCACTCTGCTTGGGTTACATGTTCCCAGATACCACTGCTGTTCAGTCAATCAACATAGGTTAAGACGTCTCTTGTTGCCTCCTGGTAGGACCAACTTCTCTTGTCTGAAGTTTCTGACACTCACTGTGCCCTCTGTAAGCATATTGACCAGACTGATTTGTTCATTTATCTCACTCCTTAGTATTAGTTTTGCATATGCTGTTAGCTAGACATTGCTCTAAGTGTTACAACTATAGCACAGACAAAAGAATACAGAAATGTTTATCCATGTCCCAGTGGGGGAGATTCATAACACAGAAATATATGCACAATAAATATCATTAACACCAATATAAATGGATGAAGAAGTATTTGCAGGATGAAGATGAGGTTATGTTTTATTAAATGGTCAGGGAAAACACCTTTGTAAGTTGAATATGGAGGAGAGATAGATGAGTTCTCTTTGGGGCCAAACATTTCAGGCAGAGAGGATGAAATTATACTAAGCCTCAGACAAGGATGTGAAATTATTCAATACATTCAAAAGAATCAGGCAGATGGCAGAATGGTTGGACATCAGTAAGTGTGGGGATTGGGCTTGTAGGTTAATAAATCAATGATAAATTGGAGCCCTAAGGGTATTACAGGGCATGATAAGGTCTTATTTTTTGTTTTAAATACTTAGAATCCATAGGAGGTTTTACACAGAAGAGCAATGTGCTCTAAGTTATGACTAATGAGAATCCTTTATGCAGATATACAAAATAAACTCTCTAGTACCAGAGAGGGAAGCAGAGACACAGGTTAGAAATCTGTTGAAGTAGAGATAGATTTTGATTTTCATAAAGGTAGTGGAAAATTCGAGATGATGAAAATAGTCCAATTTGGAACCCCTTTTGAAAGGTCAGCTGGTATTTTTTTGTAAGTATATTGGACTGGTGAAAAGCAAGTAAAGAGTGGAGAATGAGTCAAAGTTTGGGCTTAAACAATAAAAAAATGAAATTGTTTTATGAAGAAATAGAGAAGGTTAATGAGGAAAGGGGCTATCAGACAATATCTAGTGGCTAATAACTGTGGGCTTGTTTGTTGAATCAGTGATTTACTTAGTTTTAGTAGCAAAGACTCTCTGCCATAAATAAGATAGTTCAAGTATAGTATGAGCTTAGATCTGTTTTATGCCATATCCTCAAAGCATGACCAGATGTTGCCATTGTCACCGAGCTGACGATAGACCTCTGCCTTGATGTCCTGTCCCCTTGGAGTGGGAAAAAGGAGAGGACAGAGCAAGCAGCTGCTTCTCCAATTTGCACAGTTTATTTGCTCTCATCTTTTTATCTAACAGCTACAAAAGCCTAGAAAAATAGTCTTTACTATTCCATTCATAGATAACTGTGTGACTAGCGAAAATGAAGTTATAAAATTTCTTCATCAACATGAAGGAGAGACTAAGTTTTAGGGGAAGTAATTCCATGTGTGTCTGCATCTCACTAGCAAAGTAAGGTCAGAATTCCGTGTTCTCTGTAATCTCAGTACTGAGCCTGTTGCCTGAGAGTGGCAAATGGTCACCTTGTTTCAGATTCTTTAATAATAAATTCCATACAGTGGAAATTATTTTATACTTGATATTGCATTATCTGCTATGGCCTGTTAAATTAACTTTATAGCTCATTTTTATATTTCAAATTACTTTAATGTATCTTTATCACTGATGCTGAAAAAATAAAACATTTCAATCATCTTTAAGTCAGTGCCTAACATTTATTCATGATTCAGGATGAGCAAGTCAGAATGAGTTATCATTTATGTTTCTTCAGAAGATTGATGTCACACATTGGCTTCCAAGTAACAATTCCAGAAATCACCATCAGTGATAAAAGAATGAGTCATTTCCTAACAATAAAATTTCACCACCTATTCCAAGCTGTCTAATTCTCCAACTCTACCCAAGCTTCCCTTGAGCCAAATGCTATTACTATCTTCTTAGTATTACTACTTAGCTTAAAAGTTAGAAGAGATCTACTTCAGTTTAAGGATATTTCATGAAAATTTAATTAAACAACATTTTAAAATCATCATTTTTGAATAAATGACCAACCTGACTCTAGTTAAAAAATTATTTAGTAAAGCAATTAAGTATTACATAGTCAGGGAAACTGATCAATAACACACAGAGCATTTCCATCGCTTGGAAAATTTGAGTTTCTAGTATAATATGAAATAAGAATAATTCCTAGTTTTTTCAAGATTAAGTATTTTAAAAATTGGTCCTATATTCTTTCAATGACCAATTGATTTATCATTCTATTTCTCTATCAACTTTTCATTTTTCTTTCTTCCTACATACTTTTTCTCTCTCTCTTTCTTCTTTCCTTTCTTCCTTTCAGCTTCCTGCATGCATATTTTATTAGGTCATTCTATTCATGCAGAGCTACACTTCATTCCCTAAATATTTTCAATGAAATGCTTAAATGTTTGCGTATCAAACACATATTCTTCACTTATTTATAACATTTTGGTCAAAGATTGAAAAAAATATGGATAGTCAGGATTATTTTGAGCCTATGGGCAGAAACCTTGTCAGTGTTTTCCGAGGCAGCACATAAGTGGATATTTCATTGACTTAATAAGTGATTGTTTTACTTGTAAATATAGTCCCTGACACCAAAATTTGATAGTCACTTGAAAGTCATTTGAAAGACTCAATACACAGACCTGTACTCATGCAAAAATGAGGAAAAAGACAAAAAAAAACAAATATATATTACATATACACAAACTTTTATTCAATTTCTTCCAAGTCTACAATTATCTTCTTATAGACAATGGTGTGTGTGTGTGTGTGTGTGTGTGTGTGTGTGTGTGTGTGTGTGTGTGTGTATGTGTGTGTGCTGTATGCAGATGTGTGTGCCCCAGAACTCATATACAGAGGCCAGAGGAGAGCATCTGGTGTCCTCTATGGCTCTTCCACTTTATTCCCTTCAGACGCTCAGTGTTTTGCAGATCATCTGGCTGACCAGTGAGCATGAGTGATCCTGCTCACTCTCCTCCACAGCTTTGGGGTTGCAGGTGTGCAAACCACGCCAGGCTTTTTACATGGATACTTGGATATAACTCATGTCTCTTCACAATTGAGTAGCCCTCACCCACTGAGCTATTGCTACCACCCCCTTATAGACAATCATAATCAATAATAATTCATATAGTTTCTAAAAACCTTTTAGAAAATAGTTCTTATCTAGTCAATTGTGAAAATCATTATTCAATTTTTCCTCTAGAATGAAACTTTTATTCATTTAATTAAAAAGTATCCTACACTTAGACATCTAAGCTTTCCAAAATCTCTGTTGAGATTTAATAATCCAAAGCATTAAATTGTTTGATCTAACACATGATCATTTGGAAGGTACAAAATTTCAATTAAAATTTTCATTCTTATGGTTGATCAATGTGTGTGTGTATGAATTCTCAACTTTTAAAAGATGGTGGCCGAGACCTCAGAAAACTAAATGTGAATTTCCCATCAATGTGGAAATATAACCCATCATGCTCAAAGATACCTCATTAAGTTAAATGTTGCCCTAAGGAAATCAAAGAAAATTAGAAAAATAGTAAGAATATTTAGCTTTCGATATATTAAAACATTTGCCTGTAACCAAAGGAAACTCGATTTAACTAACTTTTAGCATGCATGATGAATGTATTTCTTCATCATATCAAATATTTTCCTTTCCAAAAAATGCCAAGCTACATAACAAAAGTGCTAAATTTAAAAGAACTTCCCAAATGAACAAATCTTTCTTGAGGCCTGATGAGATGAACTATGTAATCAGGCACGAGTCATTCAAAAAATTGTGAGCTTACATTCATAAACCCTTTTGTTATTGTTATAGTTTCCCTATGATGAAAATGATGTGATCTAAAACTTTTTCTAAATTAAATTATTATTATAAAAATGGAAAGTTTTTAAATCAAGTTCTGTTCAATTATTCTTGCTCTCAAGGTTTAGGGAAAAGAGCTCTGTCTCCTGTATGTTTTCAATTTTCAGAAAAGGTAAAATTTACTAATTAATAAAAGTCAAGTGTTCTCACCACAGAAAAGTATGTAAAGGAAATGTTACTAGCTTGATATACATATTCCATAGTATAGATATATCATGTTGCGTACTATATACATGTCATTTGAGATTGGCTATTTTTTATCTATTTATTTGCAAAAAGAGAAATGGGAGGTGAGAGTGTGCGTGAGTGTGGATGCATCAGACCCTCTTGTCATTGCAAATGAGCTCCAGGTGCATATACCACATTGTGTATCTGGATTTACATGGATACTGAAGAATAGAACTCAGGCAGCAGGCTATGTAAGCAAGTGACTTTAAATACTGGGATTATTTTAAAACAACCAGAATATATTCTTAGGTAAATTATTCAACCTTTATAAATCCATCTTGCATTCCCTATATAATAATAATGATGGATGCCTTAGAGTGTGTTCAAGAAGACAGGCTGATATAATCATGTCTATTAAAAATTTAGTATAAAACCATTTTAATGAAAATTTTCTGTAAAAATATACTAATTAATTTCAGTCTAAAAATTTCAAATATTTAACTTTTTCTTCTTCTAAATATGTGCATGTAATCAGAGGTTTCTTTATATCAATTTCAATATTGATAATTTGAAATTGAAACTGATAAATGTTTAATAATTGGCTCTGGAAGGGATAGGAAGGAGAGAGAGAGGAAGTGGAGGTGGGTGGAGATATTTCACAGAAGAAACTACTCTTGTAGTTTTGTCTTTGAAAATTCCCATGCATTTCACTAATTACTCTTCCCATCATTCTAAATTTCAAGCTACAAATATGGTGCTTAATACAGATTTATTCATTTGTTTAGATGACCATGGCACAAGGCTGAATGTAATCATAAAAATGCATAGTAATATGTATAATATCAGAGTTGGTATATGAATTTGACATATTGTATTTTATTATTCATAAGACATATTTCCAATGTAAACACCTTTCAGTTATAAATTTTCAGTCGTTTCCTTTCCACCTTGGAGCTTGAAATTGACTCCTACTTGTATTTTCCCAACTTGAGAACAGTGCCTGGTCTATGAGCTCCAACCAGGCCTCAGGGCAGCCTGCCGGGACTCACATGTACAGTTTTTACTTATACATTGTATTTTTTTTCAGTGAAGCACAAGGGGTTGTTTATCTGTACTCAGTTTAATCTATAATCAGCTATATTTCTAACAGTATATCAGTAATATTTCAGAGAAAGCATGTTGTATGAAACAAGTGATCTGTATAACAAAAAATATATTAACAATATATAGATAAGATACTAAGCTAGAATCAACCTGTTTTTAGCTACATTCAATATGATAGCATAGTGTGAATTATTACAGTTAACTTATTTAATTCATACATTCATTGTAGATTTAAGTCCTTTAATCGATATCTTTCATTTGTATGTGTATGTTCCTAACCAAAAAACATAAAAGTTCTTTTTTGACATACGTTTGTGTGTTAAGGGCTTTTGATGTAATAGCTGCCACTTAGTCCCAACAAACAATATATTTTTAATTGTTCTCAACTGTAAATTTATCAAAATATTGGTTGTAATATTTATTCAAATGTGATAGCTTCTTCCCTGAAGGTAAAATACATGAAGCTTCATTCAAATTCTTTCCAATTTTTGTGGCCAATGTTAGTATCATGTCCTTCATCAAACAACTGAATTTTTTCTGGAAGTAATCTTTTCTTCCCAATTTCCCACATCTCCCTGGATAGTGTTATTATTACTCTAGTTTTGGGTTTTTAGGGTGCAATTTGGGGCCACTAGTTCTCAAAGGTGGTTCCATAATTGTTGAGCATATTAGAAATGAAAGTTTCATACTCTACTTTACCATAGCTCCATGGAAGTAAAAGACTACAGTTGGTTTCCAGCTTCAGAGTGCTCTGATTATGGTTTCTAATGCAACCTCTGATCAGGAAGGATTTATGGGCAAATGCATCTTTTCTATAATAGGTACCCTCCAAATATTCATTAATAATGTGACCAACCAATGATTGTCAGGAAAAATGTGGAGACACAAGGCAGGTAATTGAAAGAATAAAGAACAAGCCATCTCACTTAAAAGGCTGTCATTTAAAGAAGAAATATGATATGGGGTTTAAAGCTAGAATTATGGACTACAATCAGATGTATACACATTATGAGCGAATAATTTGATTAAAATTATTCAAGTTAGGTTATTTCAATTATATCATCTGATTAAATTCAAGTAGAAATCCTGTAGGGTAGATGATATACTCATTTACTAATGATAAAGGGACTCAGGGAGTGTATGTTTCCATCAGGTTCTTATCTAGTGAGACAGCTTTCTAATTCAATTCTGCTTGTATCATTTTCTCCACCAAATGCAGAGAGCCAAATTTAAACTCTGGGAGATAATTAGTTCAATCTGTTTATTGGATTGTAATTTATAAATATCAGGCTATGTGCTAGGTGCATGGCATTTAGGCACAAACAGCCAATCTCCAAGGATCATGTCTATATATATTATACCATATATATGAAATATACCATATATATTATTAGATAACGGAAGCAACTAGTACATAATGGATGTGTTGTGATGATTAACTATCATAGACATCAAGGCAAATGAGATATAATAAAATATAAAATATTAAAAATATCATAATTCAAATCATGAAAAGTACAAGAATGGAAGGTAAGGCGGCAATGCAGTGGGAATTTTTTTAATAGAAATACATGATTTATATTGATTGTCTAGGGGTAGATGTTCTATAGTGTAGTAATTCAGATGCTGATCTAGAAGGACAAGTGTTATTTGGCCTGATGACAGACTAGGGACAAAGACATAGACCTAGAGGAGGCCCCAATGCTTGGAACAGGCTCTGCTTGGACTGTGTGCATTGTTCCTGCTCTCAGCCCACTGCATCTGTCACCGTCACACTAGCTGTAAATGCTCTTGATAGGACAGTCAAGCCAAGTGTATCGGAATGCCACCCAAGAAGTAAAAATGGCATCAGGTATTTCTTAAAGAGTGAAAACTAGAAAAAGGCCCTGAAACTGAAGAATTTAGAGCAGAGATGAGTCAGTGTTGTGAGCATCCTCTAGTTTGTTTTTTCTTCAGGCGCTTTCTAAGAATAACTAAGGGTACCAGATGGCTTGAAGTACTTTTGTCCGTGATTAATGCCTTGAACTATTCCCTAACTGGATTATAGTGGCATTTCTTCTAGAAAATCTCAGATTAGATTCCTTTCCAATCATACTTATCATTTGATATACAGTCCATAAGGCAGATAGGATCAGAATGCCGGTGGTGGAAGGAGGGGGTTGAGTCCCTAAGAAAAATGAATGAGCTTAAAATAAAATGAAATTGTAATTAAACCTTATGTTATTTCTAAGCAGCTCTTGGAAAGACAGTACTATGTAAAAATTTAAGTATTTTAAAGTAATGGCTTTTTTTCTGTTAAACTTGTTTCTTGTTTGCATACAAGACTAGTAAACAGGGCTGCTAGTTTCTGTACTTAGAAATCCCAAGCCTCTAATGACCACATTTTATCTACTCTTCTATTTCCCAGTAAATGCAGAGCCCTACAATGAAAAACACCATTGATGTTTGTTGAATAATGTTTCAATGAAGTAGAGACGAACATATCCAATTAAATAACTATGAGTGGAAAGTGGATCTCATTTTCATTATGTTCAATTCATAGTAGAAATTCTAGGACTAATACTAATCCATGAGGTATGTAAGTGTATGTATCTCATAGCTATAATATCCATAACTGCCAACAGAAAACTGTATTCAAAAGAAGCTTTACTATGATATTGCTGCAGTGCTTTAAACACAAGTTGAAAACCATTTTTGTAATGTTATTGAGCTGTTGTACTGTTGATTTCACATACATGGCAATGGCCACGCTTGTAATAAGTATTTCTCCAATACATTTGCTTTACATTCATAGTTGCCAGAAGAAATGTTTCTTTACTACTGTTGACTGGCTCTTCAAAAGAATTGTATATGAAAAATTGTATATTTGTCTATGTTCAAGTCTACAAATCAAAGTGTGTATGTGATCAAAAGTCTTTAATAGAAACCTCTAAGAAATATTTGCAATTGAAGGAGGAACAGTGTAATTCACTAAAAATCTGTATTATCCTTCACACAAAGCATGAATGTTTAAAAGAATACATTCATTTTATTGAAAGGAGGGGATTGGGTGAGGGTCACACTCTGTAGCCCAGTCTGGACTCAAGTTTGGGCAGTACCCCACACTCAGGGACTGCAGAGCTAACATTACAAGCAAGAACCAATTCTCCTCCTGTCTTAAAAAGTGTACATTAAAGCACCCGCCTTGCAAGTGTGAGGATCTGAGTTGGACTCCTAGAACCTACATGAAAATGCCAGGTGTGATGATGGAGATTTGTGAATCCAGACTGGGGAGGTGGAGACAGGCATATCCCTGTGGCTCACTGGACAGATTGTCTAGAAAAATTGGCAATCCTACACCAATGAGAGACCCTGTATTAAAAAGTATGTCATTTTCCAGGAACAACATACAGAGTAATTTTCCAACGTGCACACGCACACACATATTTGCACCCATCCTCTACACACACCTACATCTTAAAGTGTGTATTTCTTACCAAATGTAAATACCCCAAGTTCTTACTTCGTAGGTCTCAAAATGAGTGCGCTATGGAGGAATTTGGCTTGAGGCCCATCCTGTGTATCAGAAATTCTTGTAAAACATGAGCTTTCTTTAGTAAGAGACAACTTAATAAAAATGATACAATAAAATAGACATGTTATATTGTAATAGCTGATATGATTGCATAGAGAAAAACAAACTTTCGTCTTCCAAGTATGCTGGCCTTCTGTCAGCCAGCATAATGCTTTGATGCATGATATTGGTGCACTAGACTGACTCAGAGAGCTTAATGCAATCAAATGAAGGCTACTGATACTCTACATTGGAACATTATATTGCTGAAATGTATTTTTATTATGTATGAGCAGACATCCTTTGATATTTCCATAAAACCGCTAGAGAAGCTTTCACTAGTGCCACATAAGTACTTCATGGTATCAAGTTTCGGTGAACCAGTGGTTATGAATATGTAAATTCTTGTTCAAAATTTTGGTGTACATCCCAAGAGGCTGCTATTATCAAGTACTATGTCATAAAGTAAACTGTTTGGGTTCCACAGAGCATGTGCTGGTTTTATTCACCACTCACTTCAAGACTAACCTAGAAGACAAACAGCTGTATGCAAGTTTGCTTTCTTTTTTAAAATTGTAATTATTTGTTATCATGTTTGTGTGTGTGTGTGTGTGTGTGTGTGTGTGTGTGTGTGTGTGTGTACACACAGCACAGAATACATGTGGAAGCCAAAGGACAAACTCAAGAGGGTCTGTGCTTCATCTTGAGACCAGCTGTCTTATCTCAGAAGCTCCAGAGTTTTCTGGCTCTGCCTCGCATTGTTGTTGGTACCTTTTAATCACAGATGCAGCTCTACTTTGCATCTGGCTTTTTGTGGGTGCTGGGGAATTGAACCCAAGCCAGTAGGCTTTGCAAGCAAGAGCCTTTTGTGGATGAACCATCTACCCAGCCCCCATGTTTGATTTCTTCAAAAGAAGTTTTAAAATGGAAAATATGTAGAAATAGCAACAGACAAACTTCAATGACTGTAAAAGCTATAATTTAACAGAGTGTAAAGTGACATGGTTAGTGTGGGTAGGTTTACCCTCAGACTTATCTATCCACATCTGCTCAGATGACTCCTCCTCTCTCACTACACTTTCCGATCCAGTAGGATGTGCCTATTGGGGAACATTTCTTATCTGAAGCACACAAAACTGGTGGAAGGTTGAAAATGTTTTCAAAACCTTTCTCAGCATTCTAATAGTGAGATAATATATGCCATTACTTCTTGAATTATCTTTTTTAATTAAGAGTAGTAAAGTAATGAAACACCTTTACCTAGTGCCCAATAGCAGTGTGAGTTCCCATCAGGATATTTATCTTAAGATAGGCTTTTTCCTTCCTTATTTAAAGCCTAAAGCAGACCATTTTTTCCTTCAATACATGACATCGTGTACACAAGGATATTTTCATATAAGCATATGCTATACATTGTGCCTACTTCCCTTCACACGCCCTGCCCTTCTCCTCCCTCCCTTTGCTCCCCAGGATTCTTTCACCTCTGCTGCCAAATCATACAATCATACTTAATTTTATATACCTATATAAAATTTAGATGAGATAAAAATATTTGTCATTCTAGGACTGGCTTATTTCACTCAATATGATTATCTCCACTTGTATTTATTTTCATATAAATGACAGCATTCTTTATCTGCTTCCTTTAGCCAAATATATATTATGTCCTTTATCCATTCTTCTGTTGTTTGAGAGCTAGGTTGGTTACATAACTCTACCATGATGAATAGTGCCATAAAATATTTATGTATAAGTATCTATGATAGGTGAACTTTGAGTCCTTTGCTTGGCTTGCTATCCAGGAATGATACAGCTGGATAATTCTGTTTTTAGTTTTTTTTTAAGGAGTTTCATACTGATTTCTACAGTGACTGGACTCATTTACATTCTCACCAACCTACAGATATATATATATATGAGGCTTCCTTGTTCAGATAAGTCCCCCCACCTTACACACACTGAAATTTTCTTGAGTTCCCAAAATCTTAACGACAGTAGTGAACAATTCATTTGGTTTTGTTTTTGTTTTTTGGGACAGACCCATGCCTAAATCTTTCTCTGCACCATACTTGCTGTGTGATTTTTGGTTTCTGAATCCTCATCTGTGAAATGAGAATCACATTAATCCCCACTTCACAAATACAGTTCCTTCTAATGAAATCACCTGCAGAACACATTAAAGACATCGTTTGCTATGAAGAAAGCCATATGGAAATGACGTGCTTTTATGATCTTGCCTCATTCCTCAGAACTCTGAACTGATCTCATATTTATTCTTTTGATCTAGTTTAAATGAATAGCAAAATAATTATCCATGTCTTAATGTCTTGTGACATCTCCCCTGCCTCATGGCAATTGAGTGGGCACCTTCAAAAACAATGTACATGAGTGAATGCCATATTCATTTAAAAAATCACAGATTGTTTCTCAGGTGGTGTTTATGAGAGGTGGACTCTGTCACCCTGGGGAGGTTTATTCTCTGGACATGTCAGGGCAAAGTGGTTGATTAATCACTTGCACCTATTGTCTGATTCCTTTTTCCTTCTAACCTCAGGACTGGCCTAAAGGCAAAAATAGTTAAATCCACTTAGTTTACTGTAGCTGTCTGCCTTCCTCCCTTTTAACACATTTTCTCCCTGTACTGGTATCCAGTGATTTCTTGAGGAAATGACAGCTGGTGCATAAGGTATAATTCTTATGTAGTAGACAAAGAAACTCAGCTAATATATAGATTCGTAAATGTAAGCATAATACTGTCTCATATAATTTTATTCTAATTAAACCTAATGCCTGGGTATGCTTAGTTACTAAGTAGTTAACCAAACCCAGTACGTGATTTCTCCCTTTCTGCTTAGAGTTAGGCTGCTACCAAAATGAGTTTGGACTAAGGGGTCTGTATGGTGATGCAAGGCTTCAATAAGTGGTCTTTCTCGTCATGATTGTTATCTCCAACAGCAACAGCCAAACTTACTTCCAAACCTGATGCCAACAGCTCTTTCCCATGTTTAAACAGAAAAATTGTGGGAAGGAAGCTTAAGTCTGCCTAGTTCTTAGAAAATAAGTCAGATTAATTTCTGATTTTTTAATCACTGGATGTATTAAAAAAGAAATTAAAATGTACTCTGGAATTTTGATTTTTTTGTTAAAACTATATTACTGTGTTGTGTATAAAGTTTCACTTAAACAATTATAGCATTGTTATCTTATTGAAAATATAATTTTTGTCAACAATAGTATTTATTACTATTACTTTTTGCATTTTTTGTACCAGTTACACTATGCAGACTAGACAAGTGAGAAGACAGAATCCAGGCAAAAATAAGGACTCATTTCTCTTCATTGCAGAAATAATGATAGAACCTTCTTGTTTTATTTTCCAAAAGAATACTTTGAAGACAAGACTCACTGAGATTATAAAGACATGTTTGAAAGGAAAATTTTGTAATGCAAGTTTTCAGGTTTTTCTTAAATTTAAGATAAAGGACAAGAAGATTTTAGAACCTTACAGACTTCAGTGGTATAATGCTGTGCTCACTAATGTCCATCCTGCACCTAACACTGACCTCAGTCTGTCACAGGTACCATCTCAGGAAATCCTCATAGCAGTCCTAAAGGAAAATATTGTAATATTCTCATGTTATAAGTCAGGAAATTGAGGCTCAGGCTGATCTCCACACAGGTCTATAGGATCACGAGTCTTCATACAGGCTCACGAGCCTTCACAATTAGCCTCTGTGTGATGTCGCTTCTTGGAAGTATCTTGCAGATATGTGAACATTGGAGTCTGTAACATAATCAAATATTCTAATTGAAAGCTACTTTGGGTGTGGAAAAACACATCACTGGAATAATACTTTTTGCGAGGTACCTTGTAGTTTGAATTCACTTTTCTCATGTGGCTCCTAATTTCCTTGACTGTATGCACAACCATCTTTTTATTCAAAGTCACTTTTTAATTTCTTTGATCTTATGGATTATACTAAGGGCCTCACCCATGCTAAGCATGTGCTCACTGAAACGTGTCATAGACAAGCCTCAGTATCTAACACAAGTCTTGTATAGGAACACATCCTTTGAACTGACTATCCAAAATTAATTCTCTTATTTAAATTGATGATGCTTTATTCATGCCTTCCTCACATTGAAGGCTGGATAGGAAAGATGAGAATTCTGCTACTTAATTGCTCCTTCTTGAAATCAGTTTTCAGAGCTTGGAAAATGGCTCAGTAGTAGAGTGCCTGCCTACTATGCCCAAGGTCCTGAAATTGATCATAACTCTGAAAAAATATTGATATTTCATACTTATTTGAGCTCTATGAAACATATATAATTTACCTGGGGAATTTTTTGTTCATTATAAAGGCTTTAAATAAACAGTCTCAAAGGGCAAAAGTTGTTTTGTTCTAAATAGCTATGAAGGTGCCACTTTACTATAGCCAAACTGTTAGCTACAGGCCTTTGTCCCACAATTGTGCATGTGTGTGTGTGCGCGCACACACGCACACCTAGGAAGATGTGGTCAAGTGTGGTCGGAATTTGCTGGTGCTGATCTTCATGCCTGATGATACATCGAGAAGGTTGGCAAGGGTAATGTTTTCCAGCTTGTCCTTGATAGTCATAACCAATTCTTGCAATCCTCATTGAAGGAGATTCAACCTCATTATGGTTTCAGTCCATCACTCTAGTCAGGCAGGACTGATGTAGTCCTATCAGCTCTGAAGTTCAATCTCTTGGCCAACTTTGTACCAACCTTTATTTTCCTGTCATGTTCTCTATCACTAAGGCATGGCATATACCTCTGTCTCCTCTGTGATATCTAATGTATACGATGTTCATACTTCCGAGATAATTCTAACTGCAACTAGTATTCTTTATGGGATTTTCATTTGACATTTTAAAAAGATGTTGATTCATTCACACTCTTTTTTAAAAAGAAAATTAATCTTTTTTTTGATAGACCATTGCTCAAGAAGAATGGGATAGTCCAACAGTTATTTTTCTCCATTTGTTCTTACTGTATTTTAAAATTTTTACATGAATAGTGGGAGGCTTTTCATACTAATAAAATAATTAGTCCATTTATATAGCAATAAGAATCTCCATATCTTCTTTTCAGGCATTACAATAGATTATGTAGCTTTGCTTTGATCTGGCCATGTAATTAAGAAAAAAATATATGAGGCAAATTAATCAGTTGGAGTTGGCTTATAGGTTATGTCATAGCTGGGATGAGACCAAGGTGGAATTTCTTATTCCATTTGAAGATGATAAACAGTTACTTTGCCAGCAGGTTATGTGTCCATTTTTATATTTTATTCTATAAAACATAGTTTAATTAATTAGGCAATATTATTTTGCTAATGCTTCCTTAGGGCTGCTAACTCTACTTTGTATATCTGTGGTGTGTGCTGTCTGAAAGTGTACAGGAAAGGAGAGGTACATTCTGTTTTCCACACCTTCATGAAGAAACTGCTCCAATATTTGCACTTTATGCACAGACATGAAACTCTGATCCTAACCATCCTTGGGAGAATCAGTGGCCAGCAGGTGTATGAGAGAAGCCAGTGGATTCCCTAAGACCTACGTGGCCAGTCGATCTCTCTCTTTCTCTGTCTCTTAAGAATTTGATTATTTTATTTATTTATTTTGGTTGACATACAGAGAGAAAGAGAGAGAGAGAGAGAGGGAGAGAGAGAGAGAACACCAGTCTTTTGCCACTACACACATACTCCATATGAGTGTGCCTCTTTGTTTTATATATATATATATATACATATATATATATATATATATATATATATATATATATATATATATATATGCAACCTTTTGATTTAGGTACTAATTTTGTTTGTTTACATGCTGATGAATTATATCTTTATTTATGGAAATATTTCAGGTGACTTTGTTCTCCCAGGCATCAGCCATGGAATTACAAATAGGAACAATCATCACCTTTTCTTTTATAATTTTCACGATTCTCACTATATTATTGTGCTTCTCATTTGTCATGTTGGACTTTACTATGAATTGCTTCACTGATCACAAAAAAAAAACAGCAAAATTTTGTTAGGGAAATAGCTACCTGCTCCCATTTCATTGCTTCCCTCCCTCTCTCTTTTCTTTCTTCCTTCCCTCTCTCCTATCTTCCTTCCTTCTATCATTTCATCATCTGTTTTTCATAAGCTATTGAGATGTGAATTTTTCCTACATTTGATAATATTGTTAATTTTCCTATTTCCCCATTTCCTTGATATTTTATATTTTAATATTGCTATGTTGCATCTCTGAGTGTCTTACCTGGGATTTCCGTGTAAGTTGTTCTGACCTCATCCTGTGTGCAGGAGCATACAGGTGGATCAACAGCACTCATTCACTGGCTTGGGGGAATGATGCTCTTCTGATGTCACAGCAAATGGCCAAGGAGACTTCTTCCTCCTTGGGGATTCAATGGGAGCATCCTTCTAATTATTCATCCATGAAAGCCTTATCAGAAATCTGGTGTTGGGCTGGAGAGATGGCTCAGCGGTTGAGGCACTTGCCTCCAGTTCCTGGGG
>PVHP010033764.1:0-19482 GCA_004024765.1 Zapus hudsonius
AAAAAAAATCCTAGTTTTTAAAAACTTTTGACTGTATAACAACTGTATGAGCAGGTTTTATCCCTACTTCATAAATGAGGGGCTTGAGTTTCAGGAAACCATAAAGGAACTTTCCAAAATCACACAGTGACATGCTGGAGCCGGGATTCCAATCCTGGCCTGGGTCAAGTTGACAGTCATTAGTAAACCATCTCCAAGCATGAGAGCCACAGGGTACCATTCTGTGGAGAGTTAAACAACCGCGGACTACTTCAAATTCATTGATACTGGCAGAAGTCTCAGGTCTGTTCAAAAGCATCTTTACCTTGGTCATACACCTGTCTTCTTGGGCATACTTTCTGGTGTGCTACCTCGCTTTCCCTAATGTGCAAAGGATTTGGAGAGCTAGGAAAAAGTAGAGTTGTAACAATATGGAGGCTCGAGCAGGCTCAACAGATCTGCTGTCTCCACTTCCCTCGTGTGCCAGTGATGACGGAGTGTCTCCATGGCCCAGACACCATGCAGAGCTCAGGGGAGCTCACTGTCCTCTGTAGGTATGATCCTCCCTGCTCCTCATCCAACTGACTTCATCACTTCCAGAGATGATTAGCAAGGACCCCTCCTCTTTGCTGTCCCTAATACTTGGAAGTATTTTCAATGTCTCTACTGCTGCATTTGCTTCTCTGTTTGAAGTAAGGTCAGTTCAGGACTCCACCTCCTTACCAGGCAATGACCCAGACATGGATGAAATGACTTCTAAATTATCTTTGAAGTACCTAACGTATACAAGGCACCATGCTATGTGCTAACATTATGAAACTGAATTATGAGGATGTCAATCAACCACAGGAGGGTTGGATGCAGGGAAGAAAATGAGACTTCGATGTCACTTCATCACATCAGCAAGTGGCTTTCCTTCTCGGGCTCAGGTAATTTCTGGAAAACGGAATCAACATTTGTATCCACAGTTATTAACATGATGATGGTTTCTGGAGACCATTCCTACAAAATGCACTGCAAGCATATATCTGGCACACAGTAGGTCCCCCCAAATATATACTGGGGAATTCTCAGGAATAAGCAGTGCAAATGATGCCACTGATCAAAGGGAGATGCTGGTCTCAGACACCAGCTTTGATTTGTTAAGAACCATTTTTGGTTCAGTGAAAGCCAAGTCATTAGACACATAATGGGAAATTGGCATTTGTGAACTGGCTTTAATTAGAAATCCACTTTGAAATATGACATGCTGGTCAATATTCCTCTGTTCTGGACTCTGGTAGTATGGGGGACTCCAGGGTAGGTAGGGAGGTTCATGCAGGCAGTTAGGGGAATGACCCACTCCTGGTATCACAACTCTGCCATACCTATCTCAGCTCATCCCAGGTGTGGGCGGGGTTTCTCCCCCTCTAAACTCAGTCTGATTGGCTGGGATCTCTGGCACAGGTGAGTGCCCACCTGGAATCCACACAGAAACCTGGGGTCTTTCCACCTTGTCCTTGGGGTACACACGTGGCTGGGTCTCCACTCCAATGAGATGGTTATTTCTCTCCTGCTCAGGCAGCTTTTGCTGGGGGTGGGGGAGGACATTCTTATCATGGATTGTACTTTTTCTTTAATCTCTTTTTTTCTATTTGTGTGATGGTTGTCACAACACTGGTCCATCATGCCACGTGGTGCCAGGTCACAATTTGTTTTCTCAGACCCCTTATCTTTCCCTCTCCCTTCAATTTCTGTAATGATTGAGTCAAGTGTGCTGTTGTATAAAAATCATTCTCTAGTCTGAGTTGCCAATTATTTGGTTAATTGCAGACATAAACTCAGGACTTAGTTGTCCTATAACAGGAGCACAGGCTAAAAGCACCTCCTCAAAAAGCCACCCGCTCCCTGAGGTCTTCTCCCTTTATTGAGTCCTTTCATGGGATACTCAGCCTTTCTCTACAATGTAGGACAACTCGTGACCTCATTTTAACCCCCTCCCCGCCGCATCACTAGACTCAAGTCTTATTCAAAACAGGGTCCATCACTGAATCATATCAAATATTCTACCACATCAACAGTTGCATAAAAATGCTGCCCTCCCCCCCCCAAAAAAAAGAAATGTCTTAAGGGACCAATCGCTTCCTTTCACTCGTGCATCCATCCGTGTGGCTGGGACTGAGCAGGTCTGGGCAGGGTTTAGTTTCTCACTGGAGAGTGGTACAGCGGCTCTGCTCACCCTACTCCTCTTCAGATCAACAGGCTAGCAGTGTATGCGCTTTCTGTGATAAACCAAATGCACACAAGAAAGCAGAAATACTAGGCTCTTGTAAGGCACAGGCTCAGAACTAGCACACCACCACCTCCACCTCATCCTCCAGGTAACAGCAAGCCTCATGGCCAAGCTCAAAGTCAAAAGCAAGGGAGTAAACCGCTTGTAATCACAAGCATGAGGAGCTGAGCTCAAACCCTGCAACTCATGTAAAGAAGCCAGGCATGGAGGTACAGGCTTGTAATCCCAGCTCTGGGGAGGTGGAGACAGGCAGATCCCTGGGGTATCCTAGCCAGTCAGTCTAGTCCACTTAACAAGATCCAGGCCCATGAGAAGCCCTGTATCAGAAAAGGAAGATGGCAGAGCTCAGTGGTTAAAGGTGCTTGCCTGCAAAGCCTTCCTAGCCTGGGTTTCAGTTCCCCAGAACCCACAAAAAGCCAGACAAAAACTGGCACGTGCATCTGTGATACCAACACACAGCTAACACAATGGGAGGAGGAGTGAGTCAGGAGAATGGAAAGCTCACAGGCAAACTAGTCCGATGTTCCTCGGCAGTCTGCCAGTTCCTGGGCAGCAGCCTGAGAGCCTGTCTCAGAGAAGGCAGAGTGCACCTCCAAGTTGTCCTCCAACCTCTGCACATGCTTCATGGCATGTAGACATACATGTACACATGGCCCGTACACATACACACACTCAGACACACAAGTAAAGAATGTTTGTGAAAGGAGGTGGACGGCACCTGAGGAAAAACACCCAAGGTCATCCCCCGGCCTCCACTTGCATACAGACATGAACACACACATGCACCCAAATACACACGAACGTGCACATGGACACACACGCAGAAAAAAGGATGGAGCACTGAGGCCGTTAAAGCAAATAGCCTGTCACTAGCACCACACGGGCACCTCATCCATATAAAAGGATCGTCAGGCACTGAATTAATGAACAAATGAATGAAGGAATGAAGACTTGAGTACACTTCAGAGCCATGTCAGGACACATGCCAATTTCACCAGCAGCCACCATGAATCCTAAATGTGCATACCGGCGGCACTCTCGTTAAATATTAGTTTGCTACAGGTCCCTAGACTCCACTGCACTTTAGCTGGAGAGGAGGCAGTTCAAAACCTTGGATGTTCACATTGTTATTTTTTCATGGGTCTCTGATTATGAAATAAATCAATATTCCCATTCACACCGGGAGCTCCACACACATAAACCACCACACTCTCCCATCAGAAGAGAGAGAGGGGGGTTGGAATATTCTTTTGCATAGGGAGGGAGAAGGGAGGATCAAAAGAAGAAAGAAGGTGAAGAGGTGACTTTGAATCCAAGCTACAGTGGTTAATTTTCATTTAACTACCTTGCTGAGACGAGAGGCTTTAGCAGAAGCACATTAAATTCCATGAACTTATGAAACGATGCATTATTGACGCCACAGCAGGGAGAGGACTCAGTTTAGAACACATAAAAGACTAAAGTCTGCAGAAGTGTCATTTTCCATTACAAGGTAAAGGCTAAAAAAAATGCATTTTAATTGGGAAAGAAGACACCAGCTCTAAAAGGGTTGGTGAAACAAAATTAACCCACAATGCCCTAATAATGCCCATAGTTCCTTTCCAAACTCAATCCAAGTTGAGTCATATTCCATTTCCTGTCCCCCTTCCTGCTGACACCAGCAATATGCCACCATCTATCCATCCACTCCACAAAGAGGTACTGAAGGATAAGACATAAGGTGACAGACACCTTGCCGCCCGCCACCAGCTTCTGTGCAAGGAAACACCGGCCCATTAACAAACCAATGCGGTAGGAAAACCAGACTATCGAAAGCAAGGCTGCCCTGAGCAGAAGTAGACGCTAAATAGGGTGAAAATCACCAAATGTTTCACTTCCCTAAGGCACCTTGGGTTCACTTGGCTTCTGCTTTCAAACGATGCTTAAATTGATCACAAAATGAAGTTGTACAGAGCACAGAATTATCTGTCATTCATTCTCGTGAAAAACATAAGGCTCCTACCACTAAAACCATTTGCAGCCTGATCCCTCTTAAGGAGGTACTCAGGTAACATGGGGAGACAAAGCCCCAGATGAAATGCTAATAAAAAAGTCTATGGTGGTGCACGCCTTTAATCCCAGCACTCGGGAGGCAGAGGTAGGAGGATCGCCGTGAGTTCAAGGCCACCCTGAGACTATATAGTGAATTCCAGGTCAGCCTGGGCTAGAGCAAGACCCTACCTCGAAAAACCAAAAATAAATAAATAAATAAATAAAACTCTGTGCAGCTCTAAGAGCTGTTTAAGGCTTGTCTGATACATGTCCCAAACCCACAGGTCCCCTATCCCCTTCTCTTCCCTGTGTGCAGTAAGAAGTGAGGCAAAGGTACAGGTATTTGTCAAGTTCAAAGGAGAATCTCATCTGAACCCCAGAATGGGTTCCTAGAAGCCAGTCCTGGGGGTCCAGGCTCTGCAGGTCTAAGGCTTGAGGCAGGGTCTGCCTCCAGGTGGGAAGGAAGTTGTGGTGGTCGGGCCACATTCACCTTGCCTCAATGGTTTTTCCTCAAATCTTGCTTAATGTATCCATGCCCTCCTTCCCAGGGTTCTGCATCTGGCTGCATCCCCTCACCCTCTGGGGAGTGTGGGAGCTCAGGACCTAAGGTGCATGCAACCCCACTGAACCATTATTTGTGGGGTGTGCCTACAGGACAACAGATGTAGGTCTCCCTGACTTTTGCATACCTAGCTGTGTAAGAACCATGGAGTCCCTTCACTTTCCACACCAGGGCAGCTCACTCTGGCTGGAGTCTATATTCCTGATTCCCCAGGATACTCACCTCATGTCCAGCTCCACATGGCTCCACTGAGCTCCATCAGGAAGGAATCTTCAGAAACCTCCTTCCCAAGTAGCCTCTGTGTGCCTCCACTCTACGTCCCTAGCAAACCTGGAGCATAGGACCTGAGAGAAACCCCTCCCTACCCTCTCAAGGCAGCGAGTGAGCCCAGGCCAGAGAACACAGCTGGTGGGTTCTAATCCTGGCTTGGGCCACATACATGCACTGTGTGACAAGGAAACGAGCCCCACTGTGTCTCAGTGTGTGCCTCTGTACATCGGCCACCATGACACGCACTCATCAGGCTGCTGGGAAGACACAATGAAGATCATTAATCAAGTGGTTGACATGTCACAGGTGCTCAAAAAATGGCAGGGGCTCTTTTTTTCAATTCACTGCAAGGGAGTCAGTCCCATGAGAGCATGCATAACAGAAATTCTTTTCTCTTTTTTAAAAATATTTATTTAATTGCAAGCAGAGAGAGAAGAGAGACAGAGAAAATGGGCACACCAGGGCCTCCAGCCACTGCAAACAAACTCCAGATGAGCCACTTTGCGCAGCTGGCTTTACATGGGTCCTAGGGAATGGAACTTGGGTCATTAGGCTTTGTAAGCAAGTGGTTTAAGTGTTAAGCCATCTCTCCAACCCCCAAAATAGAATTTTTAAGACAGTTTATAGGGACAACAAAGAGAACACATTAGAAATTAAAGCCACCTCACACTAATTTGATCACTCACATTTTGTGTTGTATCCTAATGGAGAGGGAAGACATGAGGTTACACCCCTGGCAATGGGGGAGGGGTAGAGAAAGAGGGTCAGAGAAGAGGGTTCATCTGCACAGAGATGGATGGCTAAGAGTGGTACCCTGAGTCTCTCAGGGTACCACTCTTAGCCACCCATCTCTGTGCAGATGAACCCTCTTCTCTAGAAAGGGCACAAGAACAGAGAGAAACTAGGAGTGGAAATTTGCTCCAAGCATGGATATCTCCAGGTATAAAGAACAAAAAGGGCAAGCAAGCCATTCCTCCTTGTCCTCACTTCTGAAGGACAAGACAAGGCACAGGTCTGAGGTGAGCAGGGTGGAGAACCAGGCTATGTATTAGTGAGCTGCTGGCAGCTTGGAGCAGCAGACACATGAGATGCCAGTTTCTGGAGCTCACAAATCTGGGTGTGGTCCAGCAGGTCCTCTCGACAGTCAGCACCAAGTGGTCTTCTCATGTGGAGGCTTCAGGGAAAGTCTATCTGCAAGAGCACTCGGGGGTTCATTCATTCCCTGGTATCTGAGGGCCCTGTCTGCTTGCTGGCTAATAAGAAGGTTGCCCTCAAACACCCCCCCCCCCCCCGCCCCCGTGCATTTCCTTGCTATGTGAGCTCCCCCAACATGGAAACTTTACCAAAGCTACGGGAGACTCCCTGCAAGGTGGTCTCACAAAACAGACTGGAACAGGATGGATGCCAGAAGTGCCCCCCGCCAGAGCCTACTGTTTAGACACAGGTTCCAAGTCTCTTGCACGCCCAGATGGGATGATACCAGAGCATAAACATACACAAGCAACGACCTCGGGACCCTTAAGAGTCTACCTGCCACTGTGGGATTTATTTTCATTGTGGCAAAATACAGCCAGCATAGAAATTGCCTTTGGCCACTGTTAAGGGTAGAGTTCAATGGAATTACAAATGTTCATGTACGTGATGACGTGACCGTCATCACTACAACATTTCCACCTCCCTAGACTGAAGCTCTGCATACATGAGACACAAATCCCATTTCCCTCCTGTTCCCAGCCCTCACAACCGTCTTCTGGCTACTCTAGGGATTTTCCTAAAAGTGAAACATCAGGTTGTCCTTTACTGACTGGCTTACTTCCCTTAGCATAACTTCCTCAAAGTCCATCCATATCGCAGCATGCGGCAGGATTTACTTTTTGTTTAAAGATGAACTATGTTCCTTCATATATGCACACATCACACTGTTGATCCATTCTTCCTCCAATGGACACTTGGCTTCTCCCACCTTTTAAAACCATTATTTTAAACAACTTTATTTTTTAAATAGTTTTGAGAAAGAGGAATAGAGAGACAGAGAGACTGTATGGGCAAACCAGGGCTTCTTGCTGCTGCAAACTCTAGATGTATGCACCACGGTGTGCGTCTAACTTTATGAGCAAGCATCTTTTAACTGCTGAGTCATCTCCTCAGCCCCATGCTCCCATCACTGTCAGAAACACTGCTATGAACCCATATGAACAAATACACATTAATGTTCCTGCTTGTGTTCTTTTGGTATAAACTCCAAGGTGGAACTGCAGCGTCACAGGCAAGGGAATCTACGTTGAATTGGTGACTTGGAAGCATATGAAAACTTTTGCTGGGAGCATCAGTAAAGGGAGCCTGAGCGACTGAGAGCAGTGTAAAGTCAGTGTCATCTCTCCCCAATAGTAGCGTCATCTGTGTGCACACTCACCAGGTGTGGTGGTTTGATTCATGTGTTGCCCATAAACTTAGGTGTTCTGAATGCCAGGTTCCCAGCTGGTGGCAATTTGGGAAATGGAATCTCTTGGAGGTGGTGAATGGTTGGGAGTGGGCTTATGAGTATTATAGCCAGCTTCCCCTTGCCAGTGCTTGGTGTACACTCCTGATGCTGTTGTCCATCAGATGATGTCCACCCTCTGGTCATGCCATCATTTTCCCTGCCATCATGGAGCTTCCCCTCGAGTCTGTGAGCCAAAATAAACCCTTTCCTCCCACAGGCTCTTTTTGTTGTTGGGTGTTTTCTGCAGCCAGGAGAAGCTGATTACCACGCGGGTTAAGGCATCCCTACCGGAGCCTGGAGCACCTGGGACACTGACCCCCGCCCCTCTCAACTCTAACACCGACTCCCCCTTTGCTCCTGACCACAGCCATTTCATCTGTGCTTCAAGGGTGTCCTTGTGTCTCCTGATGTTTGAGTTTCCCATAACTAGATATTTGTTCTTTCTTGGTTATGAGAATGAAAGCTATGGTCTCCCCAGCTGGACCATGAAATGCAACTCGGCAAAGCACCTACCTGATGAGAGGACAGGGAGAGCTCTCTAAAGAGGAGAAATTCAGGATTAGAAATAATCACAGCCCTGCTTTCCTTGCTATCAGTCCTGGAGTTCTCCTCCGGAACCTCAGCAGGTTCAAGATAGCAGCCTCCTTTCTGTGAAAACCCAGCAAGAAACTGACTTGAAAACTCAAGGCTGACTCACAACAGTGAGCAGACACTCCCATCACGGCAAAGCAGCTGCTCCAGGATGAGAACACACCACAGTCTTTAAATCAGGCCCATTCTTCAGGGAAACCTCACACACACTTCACTTCCTTTTTGCTTACCCCAAAAACTGCAAGCAGTGACTGTTCTGGCTGGTGATGCAGGAGGTCCCAGAGATGTTTCCCAACAGGCAGAAGAGAGGCTCTTCCCTCAAGCAGTGACTGCTTTGGCTGGTGATGCGTGAGGTCCCAGAGGTGTTTCCTGACAGGCAGAGTAGGGGGATCTTCCCTCAACCATTTTGATGGATACAGTTCAGTGGAATTAAGTATATCCTCATTGCTATGCACCCACGGTCACCATGCATCTCAGAACTCTCCATCACCCCAACTGAAACTCTGTGCCTGCTGCTACATGTCCCCAAGTAGCCCAAAATGACAGAGGGAGGCAGGCTGGGCGTGGGTGGCCAGAGCGAGCACAAATCAGAATAGGGCAGCATGACGGGCACACACAGGGAGGCAGAGACGCCCTTATCTGGATCCATCCCATCTCTGACAGTGAACGTGAAATCCCAGGGAGAATGCCAATGAACCCACAGACAGCCGAATGTGGCGCTTTATTACGGAGCCTAAGTGACTGCAAACAGGCCATTATCAAATCTCTTCAGTGACAAAGCTCTGTGTTGAAGGGGACAAATAAAAATAAGTACATTAAGCACAATAAATCACAGGGACCTGTCGCTGAGACCCATTATCCCTAGGGGATGACGAGGTTGTTTTCCACCCTGCTTTCAGCTACTGGATCCTGTTCTCCCTTCTTTGTTTTAATATTACAACCATTACTCTCTGTGCTGCGAAGGGCCTGCTGCTCCTCTGTGGTTCTCCATGGCAAGGGCATAATTTGTTTTATGATGTGCTGGGGAGGGTGGCTGTTTTATATTCCTCTTTAAAAGAGGCATACAATAATCATAGCCACGAGACCCTGCGTGAAAAGCAAGACAGTTCCTCTGTCATTCCTTCCAGCATTGACATGGCCACAGTTGTAGCACCCAAAGGCACCCAACAGGAGAGCCACATGTTTCTTTGAGGGACAACATGCCCAAAGCAGCTTTACTCTTTCTTCAAAAAGCACCACTGAATAATAGTGAAGGGAGCTAGGATTGGAGGCAGAGAGCATGCGGCTGGAGCTCCAGGCCTGGGGTGTACCAGCGCATTGCTGTGACCTTGGACAAATCCCTTGATATTCTGGATCTAAATGTCCTCATCCTCAAAACGGACCATTTGATCCTCACACCTCTTTGGAGCACTAAAGACTCAGCATTTCAATGAGGCACAGAGGAAGTTTGAAGCACTTCAGCAATAATCTTTCCCTGTCTTCCTCTCTACCAGATCATTGCAAATTTCACTATAAGGCATGTTTCACTGGTTCCCTTCTTGACCCCAGGAGAAACCTTCCTTCCTGGCCTCTCATTCTGAGAGGGACTGTTTTCCAGGACTGCTCACTGTACATTCTGTCAGGTGCTCTTCCAATTGAACCCATTAAGAAGTAAATGGAAGGACAAGCGCTTAAGGAGAAAGTGTCCTGGGCTAGATCACCATGGCAAGAGACCATTAGACTCTTCCCCATCAGATGAGAACAAGCCAACAAAATCCCCTTACCTCTTCTGCAAGATGGCTGCCGACGACTGTGTGCAGCATAGAGAGACATCAGTAGTCCTTTCAGGCATTACCATTTCAATTACCACATCTAAATCTCGCCATGAAAAGAACACTTCTTGAAATGTAATGCTTCCAACTGCCATGCTGTGCGAGGCGGCCATATAACAAAACAGATCCAGAACTTCATTGCCCATCTGAGAGGTGATGACACAAAACCTGCATGCCCGGCCGGCAGTGTCCAACTCTAGAAATACTCTAGAAAGGACTCAAATTCAGAAAAGGCAAAAAACAAAAGTGAAAAATTACAAGCTCCCTGAGTTGGAAATGGAGCTGGGTTTATGGATCATCAAAGCTCAGTGAGCATCCTCTTGGGAGTGGAGTGAAGAAGATTCCTCCTAGCCAAGCGATGCCTCTGGCTTTGCAAAATTTGGTGTAACAGCCCAATAAATACCAAGTGGAGTTATATAGATGGTAGCTTTTAGGCTACAACTGCAGGTGGGCAGTGACAAGAGAAGGTGCTTTGTCTGAAACATGACAGTTAGAGAACAACCCAACCGGGTCACAGAGAACCGAGCCTACCAGAGCACATGCTCCACACAAGCAGACGTTTTCCTGTTGTCCCCCTCACACTGTGCCCTGCAGATGGTCAATTAACTTGGAGGTAACCATATGAGTGAAGGAAGGAATGAGCCTGGGAAAAATAGTATTAACCCCCAGCAGTCCTGGGAAACAGATTCAGTGGAAAAGATGATACTAAGACTTTGCTAGCTGACAAAGAGGTCTGTAGTACCCTGGGCATCTCAAAACAAAAACAAACCAAAAAGAAAAAAAATCAAAGATTGGAGAGGTGGCTAAGGACATAAAGTGTTTGCCACCCAAGTATATGATCCCCAGTAAACATGTGAAAATGCTAAGTGTGACGACATACCTCTGTAACCCCAGTGCTGGGGAGGTGGGGACAGGAGGATCCCTTCTTGCTGGCTATTCAGTCTAGCCTAATTGATAAGCACCAGGCCACTAAGTGAACCTGTCTCAAAATGAGGTGGATGACATACCTGAGGAACAGCACCTGAGGCTGTCATCTGCGCACACACGTGCACACACACATGATCCCGCACTCACACAAAGATGTCCAGAGCCAGGTGTGGTAACAAAGGATTGTAATCCCAGAACTTGGGAGAGGAAACAGAAGGACCTGGAGTTCCTATGTAACTTGGGCTACACAGCAAGACTCTCTCAACAAAACAAAAGCAAAAATCATCAAGATGTACATAGACGGCAGTCTATGTTATGCTAGCTGTTAAAGGAAACCATAACCTATGTTCCACTGGATACCTGTGTGAGGGCACTGAGGGTCTATTTGCTCGATTGCTCCTTTCCCCTCACTGTTGAAGGTTATTGGAAGGAGGCAAAAGAAAACAGTCAGGAAACATTCTTAACTTCTGCTCTAAGTAGACCTTTTTTGAAGATCAAAACACATTCATGAAAATAAACAAATAAAAACAGAACACATTCCCATGCCCTCCATGAAAGATTCAAAAGTTGGGATAGGCCGGGCGTGGTGGCGCACGCCTTTAATCCCAGCACTCAGGAGGCAGAGGTAAGAGGATCGCCATGAGTTCAAGGCCACCCTGAGACTACATAGTGAATTCCAGGTCAGCCTGGGCTAGAGCGAGACCTTACCTCGAAAAACCAAAAGTTGGGATAGATCTGAGGATTCACACACTTTCTGCCAAAAAAGCAGTAGTCAGTGACCAGCAAGGTAGACACAGCCGGTTGCCCAGCAGGTCCAGACTATAGGGGCCACAGCCACACCCTTGCAGTCTGGTGCCAACATGCTCTGTGCTTCCACCAAATGTTCTAATTTCCCCAAGGATTTGTAACTGAAAAAGTTCACAGAGCCTGTCATATGTCAGACCCAAAGGCAAGTTAGATAATCAGACCTGGAATGCAGAGTCTCTATGTCAAATGGGGCACTCGGCCATCACCTGGACGGATTCTCAGTTATTTATAATGTGGTTTGTATCGCCATAAAACCCTCTGTAAGATAAAAATATCAAATGTCAAAATTTAACTTCATATGTCCAAGCCTACCTACCAAGCATCCTGAGGTCGCACGGCACAGTCAAGCACTAGCTGTTTAATCCTGATGGAGGGGTGACTGGCAGCTACAAATCCATGCTACTGTCCAGCATCCTGAGAAAGGACCAAAATTCAAAAGGTAGGGTTTGTACTAAGTGCATACCACTCTCACACTGTCGTAAATCAGCCACACACCACTGGGATGAATCTCCAAACCAGGCACAATTTTGGAGAGGAAAGTATTTATTGAACTAACAGATCAGGGGAAGTTCCATAAAGAAAAGTTGGCCCCTTTCACAGATCCAAGCAGAGAGACAGAGGCCCAGCACCTCCAAAGCCAGCAAGCAACTATAACACTGACTCACAAAACGGCAGGATTGTCACACTTGAGTTCTGGCTTCTCTTGTGCATATGTATCCCTAGTATTTTGCATCCAATTTAGAAATACCTCAGGGCCAGACCTCAGGAGGCCAGGCCAAAGTAACACTTCCTCGAGCCAGAAGGCTGGAGACAATTTACAATTATAATAAATTCTATTGGGGAACATCTATTCAAAACTACCATACACACCATCCTAAAGTCAAAGCACTCTAAGCTGAGCCTTCATAAGAGACCATTTGAACTCTAGAAGGCATTCTTTCATTTTAATTTAGTTATTTGCAAGCAGAATGTGTGTGTGTGTGTGTGTGTGTGTGAGAGAGAGAGAGAGAGAGAGAGAGAGAGAGAGAGAAAGAGAGAGAGAGAGAGAGAGAGAGAGAGAGTGGGGGGGAGATAATAGGGACCTCTTGCCACTTCAAATGAACTGCAGATACATGCACCACATTGTGCAACTGGCTTTACCTGGGTCCTGGGGAATCAAATCCGGGTCAGCAGGTTTTGCAAGCAAGTGCATTTAGCCATTGAGCCATGTCCCCAGCCCTGGAATGCTTTCTTACAAAACTGTGCTTAATCTTTACAGTGAAAGTAGAAAAGGACAACAGACCCTGTTCCACAGACAAGAGAATTTAAGGCTCAGAGCTTATATCAGGAGGCGTCCATCACACCTCCCGATCCCAAGAAAGCTATGCTGGAGTCCTAATCCCCAGAAACTCAGAACGTGACCTTCTGCTACATGAAACTCTTTTCCTGGAGAGAGGTGAACACGTGCTGCTTCACCTCAGACAGGACACAGAAGACAGACCCAAGCACAACACTTGGTGAACCAATGAGTTTATTGGGTTACTTACACACAAGTGAGGCGTTACCTATGAAAGAATGGATGACTCTAAGGCAAACCGTACCATGCACCATGAAAAGCCCACCAGTATAGGTTGCACCTCTGGAGCTCAGCACCCAACATGCAGGCAGCTAGGCTGCTCAGTCTTCCCCCACAGTTGTACTGTTGATAAGCTTGGGGTCTTGTGAGCTGCAGGCCTTTGCCTTTCCCAGATTTATCTGCCTCCTGAGTCTTCTGAGCCTCCTGGAGAGGAGTGTTACAATTTGGAGGAAATTGCTACATAGCCCGTGCTTAGAGAGGACAGGCCTGCTGACACCCTCAGACAACTGAACTGAGGGCTTCTGGCCACCAGATCTCTGAAACAATAAATTTCTGCTGTATTTTGTTATGGCAGCCATATGAAACCCATACAAAGAAGGTGAGCTCTTTACTCAAGACCAGCTAGCCAAGCTGATATGCTGAGAAGTGCTATGCTGGACCCTGGGAGCTCCACATCGATAGACTATTGTCATAACTATTATGGGGGTAACCAACTGCTCTCTGACTGGATTTGAGGCCTGCTCCACAGGAGGGAATTCATGCCTGGTACTGAAAATCTAGTCCAAAGCCTATGGCTGGGGAGGTCATAGACTCTAGGAAGGAAGCTATTACTATGATTTGGCTAAATGGATATGTTAAAGCCATGAAAATGTCACTGAAAAAATGTATTATTATAGATTAGTGCTGTTCTCACCTTTGGTTAGAGAAGTTTCTTTTCGCAGTTGGCAGTGACTACTGGGGAGAGTCAAAAGCTCATCAAGGTGCTGAGAGTTAAGTGAATGTGGAGTGTTTAGTGCTAAATGAGCATTACCCCATCCAAGAGTCATTCACTCATTGTCTTCAGGGTATGAAGTGGCCTCACAGCGAGTGTCATTACCTGCACAAAATCACACAACATTGGACTCATCAACATTCCATCACAGATGGTAGAGGCAGGTGGGAGAGAAAGAACCTCAAGGCAGATGGGGAAGGGTGGAAAGGAAATGGGAGACAGGACAAGAGAAAGTGACGGAAGAGGAGGATGATCGAATACTTGGTATCTATGTGTGAAAATTATCATCACTGAAAGAGAACTAAGCATAAAAGTGTAGCTAGCAAACTTTAACATGGAACAATGATAAACCAGGCTCTATCAAAATGCCTTCATCCTGGGCTAGAGGTGTAGCTCAGTGGTTCAGGGGTGAAGTGTATGCCTAGCACAAGCACAGCTCTGGGTTTGATTCTCAACACTTAAAAACATTAGAAAACACACACACACACACACACACACACACAATGAAAACAGAAAACAATCCCTTGTCCTCAGTCCTGTACTCCCGGGGTGTGAACCAATTTCCACAGTCAGCCTGCCCATCAGCTAACCTATTCAGTGATAAGTACATTTTAACCACCCTTGTAGCCATTAGCTATTCCAAGCATGAATTTTGGCTTTTCATGGGCACTGGGGAATGGAACCTGGGTCCATGAGCCTTAACCATTGAGCCATCTCTCCAGCCCTCCCAAGCATGAATTTTGAAAATTTTTAGATGCCAGGTAATCAAAATATAAATGAGGGACTTGAGGAGGGGGAAGAAGTGTGACAAGAGAAAGACTGCAACTTGACCAGAGGTAGCCTACCCCCACATCTTCTCAGGATTTAAATGCAGACAGACCAGACAATGAGCACAGAAGACACATTAAAACAACAATGAATGCAGGCCTTTTCAAAGTAGGGTCTCTCTCTAGCCCAGGCTGATCTGGAATTCACTGGGTAGTCTCAGGGTGGCCTTGAACTCACAGTGATCCTCCTGCCTCTACTTCCCTGGTGATGGGATAACTTTTTTTTTTAAATACCACACATCCATGAGCTGGAGAAATGACTCAAAAGTAAACGTAAGGGTCTGAGAAGGTCAGAAACTGGCCCAGTTCAATTCCCAGCACCCATGTAGAAAGCTGGGCATGGCCACGTGGGTCTGTAACTCCAGTCCTATGCGGAAGGGGGAGGGGGAGAATTGCTGGGATCCCTGACCAGAGGGGGGGGAGAAGACAGTGGCAACCCAGGCTGAGTCTCAAGGAAATATGTAAATGAGTGATAGAGAATACCTGGCATTCTCTGACCTCTGCATACACACATGTATATGCCACACATACATTAAATCACACACCAGTTACTTGAACAAAGAAAGTTGAATTGTCATTAATGTTGCTTAACATTATGAATTAAGTTTCCATCCTTTATTCCTGAAACAGTACTCACTGAACCATTGAGGAATTTTGAAACACTCCAACCCATGTTTAAGCTAAATGTGACAGAAGATTTATCAACATGTAAAGTATGTTTACATTTTCTGCAAACCCAAAAGAATTTCAAAATTCGTTAATCGAGAGATAATGCATGAACTTCAGGAGATACACTGAAGTCCCTGAAATTCTATGGATAAAAACCTTCAAGTGGATAAGGTTCTGTAACAGAAAAAAAAATGGTGCTTACCTGGAAAGTCTAAGGACCCCTGGGTTCAATTCCCCAGGACCCACAGAAAGCCAGATGTATAAAGTGGCACATGTGTACAGAGTTCCTTTGCAGTGGCTGAAGGCTCTGGCACACCCATTCATATTCTCTCTCTCTCTCTCTCTCTCTCTCTCTCTCTCTCTCTCTCTCTCTCTCGTAAGTAAATAAATAAAATGTTTTAAAAATACCCACTCTAAACTTCAGCATTACCGGGGGAAGTATGTAGGACAATGACATTCAAAGTTAAATTATTATTCTGAAATACCACCTTGCGTATTTTAAGGTGACATCTATAAGTTTTCAACAAATTACAAATGATTTATAAAGATATAATTTGCAGCATATTGCACACATTAACATAAATAAGACTTCTCCATGTTTCCCCCTCCCTCCAGTGGAATCTAGCAATCAGTCACTTAAAATTCAGGATTAAGTTATTTTTAAGAGCTAAAAATGTTAGAGGATTCCTTAACATGAGAAAGAAATCCTAATATTCAATTTCTAGCACCAACCAAAATAGTATGGTATTTTACATAATGGTAAATTAAATATAAAATGGTATTTTACCAAAATAGGTAAAAGACCCCAGGGAAGGGGCGGCCCCGGACTTTAGAAGAGGGTTCTCACATACCAATTTCAAATGGTCCCTCTGTTTGGTACCCTTCGGAGTTTTATACACAGAAAATGCATTATAATAAGATCAGCTTTGGGTGTCCTTCCCCTTTATAAAAGGGGAACAATAGCTATGAAAGAGAGTGGAGGATAGCCACAAACAGGCCATGATCTGAGATCAGTTTCAGGATGGTACATATATGAGGTTGAGGATCTAGATCCTGATTTCTCAAGACAACCCACAACCACACATTCACAGAACAGCTTCCCATCTCGCCACAGGCATGGAGATTGCAGTATCAGGTTGTCTATATGAGCGGATCACAGGACAGAGGTTAAAAGCACATATGCTAAAGCTAGAATCCCGTTCCAGCCTCCAGCTTTAACACAAATAAAATAGCTTACTCAAACCTTAGTTTCTTGACTGAGAAATGAAAACTGCTCAATAGAGGTACGGTGGATCAAAAGCATCGCCCACGTAAAGCTCATCTCATGAACATGAAATTAACACGTAATCCTCACCACCACTGTTGCTGGGATTTTACAAATTGTTCTTCACACCTTGTTAAGTCAAGACCTTCTCCTGTGCTATTCCTCACGTCCTATCTCTTTTGCCTATCAGAGACAATAGTGGTCAGGTAGTGCACAAACATTTACTTCCACCTTCCAGGCCTCCACAGATTTTCTGAGCCTCTGAAAACACCTGTTTGTTCATTTTGCCAAGTGCACCCATCATAAGGGGTTACAGGCAAGTGGCATATGAAACTGAGAATGGAGCTCTAAATAAAAATTAAAATAGCTAGTGTTTATTGAGTTCTTTCTCAATATTATGCCAATACCAAAAGATTGAAAGAGCTTAAAAATGCGGTTTCAACAGGAATTATGAACAAACTCAAAATAGAAGGGGGAAAAAAAGCAAAAGTAAAACCCTAGAAAGTGAAACCTATGAGAAAGTAGCCTTTTCACAAGGCCCAAATGAAAACTACGAGGAGACAAACAGGAGACCACTCACCACAGCAAGTCTGATACCCATGAAAGGTCAATGGAGACAGACACCAACAATATTCAACACAACCCAAAGCAGAAATTCCAGAGACACTTAAGATCTCAACAATAAAGCAGACTTAAAACTCACCCACCATGACTCAGGGAACTGAGCAGAAGAGGGGGTGGAAAGATTGTAAGAGCCATGGTGGGGGAGAATATTCAGAGACATTGTCCCCCTCAACAACAACACACAAAGGGGGGGGGACTGGCTACCTCTAGAGCAATTTATAACCCCCTACCCCATGGACTGACTGATCCAGTATGCCCATGGAGGAGAATCCCAATTAGACTGGGGATTGGGAGGAGGGTAACATCATAAGATTTGCTCATACAATGTATCTAATTATGGATAATAAAGATATTTAATTTTTTTAAAAAAGTTAAATGCCAGAAAGAGCATCCTTTAGTGTGGATTAAATCTGAACAACCCCAGAGAAGAAATGTTGCTTCCTGGGCCACATAACCAAGCCCCAATACCAAGTCCAAGTTTATGAAGTCTTGCAAGTGCTTGGATCACACAAATCCTGACAAGCCCAGGGCTCAACTGTCACTCATTTGTGATTTACTAAACAAACGTGTTTATGCAGCATGATGTCTGGCTTAAGGGACAGTGCAGTAAAACCCCACATGGACATCAGAAATACTAGAGGCAATACGAACTAGTCTAACAGAACCACGCAGAGATATATATGGAGGAGGCTTTGGGCGCCTACTGCAGCTAAGCTTCTGCACAAATTAATCCAATCCTCCCTAGCCACTCCCCATCACTCTCCAATAATTCCTCAATCAATTATAACTGCCATCCTACGCATCTGCTTCTTTAAATGAATGTGGAATGGAATTAAAACGAGTAAACAGAAGCCATGGGTAAAGTTTCTGTCAGCAGCATCCAAGAAACAACTCAGAGTCAAATACTTGAGGGGGGAGCAATAAAATGGACAGTTTCGCTGGGCGTGGTGGCACATGCCTTTAATCCCAGCACTCGGGAGGCAGAGGTAGGAGGATTGCCGGGAGTTCAAGGCCACCCTGAGACTCCATAGTGAATTCCAGGTCGGCCTGGACTAGAGGGAGACCCTACTTCGAAAAACCAAAAAAAAAAAAAGTACAGTTTCTTCCATGCCCCCTTTTCAAGCCATAATCCTTATGGATTGGCAAGGAATCCTCTCCTACCTCCCCTTCCCCCACCACCCCAAGGATGTCAGTGTTTCTGATACTCAATAAAGCAGTGTGTACTTTTCAAATAATCGAGAATCTTTGAGAAGCCAACTCACTTCATATCCCAACTGCCCCTTACAACAGAGTGGGACCCTCAAGGTGTCCAGCAGGTAAAGGTCACATTACCCTGGCCATGAAATCCAAAACCATCTGTGACCCCACCCTATCCTGGTCAGAGAGCACTTCCTGGGGTAGGATAAGATCGGAAGTTCCCCCAGAATCCCAAAATGCAGTGCCTCCTGAAAAGCAAGCCTCCCTCAGGAGAGCTGGGACTAGAAGGCAGGTTAAGGTGCTGATGTCATTCAGCGCTCACAACTGAAGAAGGTTTGGAGGAGGGGCTGCCTGAGTTGGTGTAGAAGGAGAGCTAGAAGTGAAATGTGTATGCAGAGATCTGAGCAAGTTTGGGGAGAAATAACCAATAAGTAAGAAAACCAAGGTGTTGGGGACTGGCGTGACCGTGGAGGAGCGAAGGTGGGGGAGGACACGGATGCAGCTATGCAGAAAGGGAGGGCTGGCTCCTAACGAGTAGTGTGCCCTGTTGAGGAAGGCTGATGCTTCCAGGACCCAGAGTGAGCCAGTGAGAGTAAATCCACAGAACATTCTAGAAAACCTTCCTTAAAGATTAGACCTAGAGTCTATCTAGAAGGGACTGGAATACCTTATCTGAAAACCTCTGCCTGACTCCACCATGGATCAGCAAGGCGCAGAGAAGTGTGGGCAGTGGGGAGGTAGGGGGAGGGGAGGCTCTCCTCCCCAATGGAGGAGCTCTGAACACTGCTCTCAGCTCTCTGCAGCTGCTTTGGGAGGCACTCATGAAGAAAAGAATTTTCTCT
>PVHP010033765.1:0-19465 GCA_004024765.1 Zapus hudsonius
TTTCAATTGAAGGTTTCTTTTTGTAGTCTTTGTTGAAAACTACTTTACCGGTAAACAGATCCCTGTGTGGTATTTTTATGTTTAAACCCATGCACGCTTGCAGGCAAGCATGCACATATATATGTACACACATATGTAGGTCCCTAAGGCCCTCTGTACATATATATGTATGTATGTATGTGCATATATATATATATATATATATATATATATATCTTTCAAATTTTAAATTAATTTGGATAACCCAAATGCACAGATTAAATTTTACAGGAACATACAGAATTCATTGTAGAGAGAATTGTTATTTATTTTTAAAAACTGAAGAGCTTGAAAGAATGAATCAGCATTTTCATCTTTTTTTTCTGGTTTCCTGTCTATCCTAGTACAAATATATTTGTGTTGTATGCTATGGCCACTACATCATAAAAAAAAAATCCTCTTGATCGTAATAATTGTTGCTGAAGAGAGTAACACTGTGTTTGGGCATTGATATAGAGTAGAAGAATTGAGATTTTCCATCCAAGGCATGAGGGCTTCGTTTAAGGGATGGCCTGCTTTTGTTGAAGTGGACAAGATCCAGGAGAAGTATGGGCTCACCATGGTAGCTAGATCCTTGACACTTGTGAATCCTACCTGCCTCCATTTGCCATTGCCATATAAAGGTCTGCACATAACAGCACTACCTGGACTCATTGGCTCCTGAGAAATCAGATAAAAACGACATTTAACTCAGTAGTTTAATTATCATGAACTCTGAAATTATATAAATTGTTATAAGAAGAGTTCATCAAGGGTAATAGATGTAATTACAGGCCCACAAGTAACTCATTCTTATAAAAAAAAAAAGATACCAAAATCACAAAAGCATTCTTAAAGGCACTAAGACAAATACAAACTATCAGGGGTAAATTAATAAAGTTGAATTTTGCAGCTAGTGAACATAAAATGGGATATTTCAATGTGTAAATTCATTTATGTAGACAAAAATATGTCAGCTATATTATAGACTACCCACATATGTTTCTAAAATATCTTGAAAAATGAATAATAAAAAGTAGATCTGGAAGATGGAGAGGTAGCTCAGCAGTTAAAGGTGCTAGATTGCTAAGCCTGATGGCCCAGGATCAATTTCTCAGTACCCACATAAAAGCCAAAATGCACAAAATGGTTCATACATCTACATTTTGTTTGCAGTGACTATAGGTCCTGTGCACTCCTCTCTCTCTCTCTTTCTCTCTCTCTCTCTCTCTCTCTCTCTCTCTCTCTCTCTGCCTCTCCCACACAAATAAATAATAAAAATATTTTTGAAAAGTAAAGTCTTTTTGAAAGAGAGCTTAAGCAGCATGCAGCATACCCTGGGTTCACTCTCTTGTAAAGGGTTAGGGGACAAACGTGACTCAGGGCTAGGGACTACTGAGCTATCGTTGTGGTACACATTTATAGTCTCAGTACTTGGGAGGCACAGGTAAAAGATTACTGCGAGGTCAAGGTCATTCTGGGACTGTAGGTCAGCTAGGTGCAGGGTGAGACAGGACCTAAAGAAAAAACAAGCAGCAATTGAAGCTAATATGCATTCCAGTTCTGACATAGCCTGTTGTACTATTACTTCAAAGTCAGTGGTTTTGTTTTAAATTCTGCTTGGAAGGATTTGAGGAGGTAAAAGAAGAGAAAAGAGCCACAATGTCAGGAGATTACAGAAGAGAATAAGAAAAGCATTAGTTTGGTAGATGAGCTTGTCTGCGTCAGGTTGAACTCCAAGACCTATGGAGCTTGTGGTTTACAACTTCATGGGTGATCATGAATTAATGAAGTACCTAAGAGAACTAATTAAGTGATAGGCAGAATGAGACCCACATTCTGTAACTTTCCTCTCATTCTTGAATTGGGACACTACTACCAGGGAGACAGACACCATTATATATTAACACACACACACACAAAAAAAAAAAAAAACCCAGATGCTATTCACATCTCTCAAGACCACCCATGGCAGCTAATTATTTATGAGTATGAGACATTCTCATTAGTCATCAGACAACAGTGGATTTAACTGATTATTTCAAATGAATGGTATTAACATGTCAGAATTTCAGGTGTAATTAATTTACTAAAACTTGCTATGCCACTGCAATTTTGGCACAGCTTTCAGCAGATATATCACATGGATATTGTTATTATTACTACTATTCATGGATTACTAAAATCTTTACATTTATCCTCTCAACATTTTGGTGTAAAATGTGTACATCTTGAATGTCAGCAAGGCAGCTAAGTATGTATGTGTTTGTTGTGTGTGTGTGTGTTTGTGTGAGGGTGAGTGTGTGTTCTATACCTCATTATAAACCTCACTACATCTTGAGGAAGATAACCAGCAGATTGGGGACAGGGGGAGGGAAATGGGCATATGTGCACAATATTTCCTCAATTAATGTATCTAATTTTGGTCAATAAAGATAAAATAAACCTTAAAAAACAATAAGTATTCACAGTATAGTAGAAGGACACAAATTTCACTCCCAGGGCATGATAGATATTTTCAACAAAATCAGAGACCCAAAGGGAAAGTGGTAGCAATACAGATACAGGAAATAGTAAGACTGTATTGCTGAAGACCACCTATGCTTGGGTTGCAACTCACTGAGAAATGAAGCTGGAGCTGGGGCAGAGCTGGAAACCTTCCCCTGTTAAGCAGCTGAGAGAATGCTGGAAAAATCTATGGCTGCCATCTGCCCTGTGGGAGAGACAAACTATCATTGGTGGTGAACAGCACTAGACTTTGCAAGCCTTCAAACTGGCCAGCCAGGTCAAATGTACCAACTGGGGCTCAACTATTGTGAGGGAACCAGTTGATCTCTAATTGGAGAGGCTGCCAACTCCACAGGAGCAGATTCATGCCTGGTACTGAATTACAGAAGAGTCAACAAAACAAATCGATACTAAATAAAAAATAAATAAATTTTATAAAATATTTTTATTTCCTTCCAAGCTGAAAGTGAGAGAGACAGGGAGAGAGGGGGAGACGAAGGGAATGGCTACATCAGGGACACTTTCTACTGCAAATAAACGCTAAATGCTCATGCCACTCTGGGCATTTGGCTTTCAGTGTGTACTGGGGAACAAAACAAAAGCCATCAGGCTTTAAAAATAATCTCCTTTTACAACTGAGTCATCTCCATTATCATCGAAAACTATTCAAAATTTAAACTTCTGTAACTAAAGGTGGAAAATAACTCAGTACAGCACTTAGCAAATAGCAAAAGACCCAGCTCAGACAGACAGACAGACAGACACACACACACACACACACACACACACACACACACACACACAAACACATTAAATAAATAAGTAAATGAATAAATACACAAATAAAAACAGGGGTTCCAGAAATGGCTCAGCAGTGAAAGTACTTGCCTGTAATGCCTAAGAGCTGTGATTTGATTCCCTATTACTCAAGTTAAAAAGAAATAAATAAAGGTAGATGCACAATGGTCTCTGTTTCTTTCTTTCCTCCCACCATCAATTCTCTTACTCTGTCTTTCTTTTTCTTTCTCTCTTTCTCTGTCCCTCTCTCTCTGCTTTAAAATGAACAAAAATTAAGAAAAAATAACTAGAGACTCCAGAGTTATCTAGAAAAAAAAATACAAGAAAAAACAGAGTCTTTCTTTAGTGCATTTCTTGCATGCCAAAAGAAAGGGGGCAGGTGGAGAGATTGTGGGAGAACACAAGTGCAGAATAAATTATTGTTTTAAAAAAAGGAAATACAGGTTGTTTTAGTGAGCACTGTAGGCAGTCATACCTTTGTGGAAAGGAAAATATGTGCTGGATATGACAGAATTTCAACTCCCTGAAAATACTACTCATACAAAGCAAGGTGAAAAGGAAAACTAAAAATAGATGAGTATGCACTACTAGGATTACAAAATACTTCCACACCACACACACACACAAACATGCACAAATTTTCTGTCAATTATTATAAACAATCCTGTAACATCCTTGAGTTAGAGGAAAGGGAAAAAGTACCAAAATACAATTGCCATGTATGTACATGATTATGTACAATAAATTATAACTGGAAGTTCCTAGATTAATCAAAGACACTTAATTCTTTGTTTCAATTATTTATTTCCAAGGAGAGAGACAGAGACAGAGACAAAGAGAGAGAGACAGACAGAGATAGAGACAGAGACACAATGAGTGCACAGGGCCTGTAGCCAATGTAAAGGAACTCCTGATGCACGTGACACCTTGTCCTTGGCTCTACATGGGCACTGGGAAATTGGACCTGAGCCTTTAGGCTTTACAGACTATTGCTTTAAGGACTGGACCATCTCTCCTGTCCCAAAAGACACTTAATTTTAATTGTTCTTTAAAAAATTTTAAGTGTTCCCTGATATTCAAAATGATTATATGACTAGAAGGATGAATAAGTTTTAAGGTCTTTGCATACAAACCAGATATCCTGGTTTCCATTCCCCAGGGTTAATGTAAAGCCAAAGGCACCACGTTGTTTATGTGCCTGGTATTCACTTCCAGTGGCAAGAGGTTCTGGAGCACTCACATTCACTCTGTCTCTCTATCTCTGTCTCTCTGTCTCTCTCTGTCTCTCTCACTCCATCTGCCTCCCTCCCTCTCTCTTTCTGAGTGTGTGTTTGTGTTATACCTCTGATTCTCTCTCAAATTAATATAATATGAAAACAGATTTAAAAGGGTCTGGAGAGATAACTCAGAGGATAAAGTCATTTGTTTGCAAAGCCTACCATCCCAGGGTCATTTCTCCAATGCCCAGGTAAAGACAGATAAAAAGTGGTACACACATTTGTTCCACCTTACCTGCTATGCCATCTATGCAGGCTCATGTCTGTGATCTCAACCTGCCTATAATAATTGGAGGCAGAGCCCAGAGAATTTGAAGATCAAAGGCCAGCTAATCTGACATTCACACAGCTCACTTGCAGCAGCAAGAGACTCTGTCTCAGAAAGGTTGGAGCACAGACAAGCACTTCAGAGTTGAACTCTGACCTCCACCTATCCACAGACAAACACAGACAAATATTTTAAGTGATCAATAGCTGGGCTGAGTGGAATATGTCAGTAACAGAGCACATGGGAGATGGAGGCAGAATATCAAAAGTTTAAGACCATCTTTTGCAACATTCGAGGCCACCCTGGCCTACATGAGACCCTGCAACAAAATAAATAAATAAGAAAGAATTTAAAAAAAAACACACAGGATATGGCTGAAATTTTGTCCTTCAAGAGAAATACACAGTAGTAGTGCACTCACCAGACATAGCATAGTTATTGAACTCAGAATACTAATATATTCCATGAATATAAAGTAGCCATACTGCCAGGCATGGTATAGTATGCTGTTAATCTCAGCAGACCAGATGCTGAGGTAAGAGCATCAAATTGAGTTTGAGACCAGCTCCAGTTACAGAGGGATTTTCAGGGCAGCCTGTGTTAGAATGAGAACCTACCTCAAAAAAAAAATAAATAAAATTAAATACTGATTAAATACTCAGCCTCAGATCTAAAAAGTAACAGCAAAGGTCATCCATACCTGTAATTCCAGAATTTGGGAAGCTCAGGCGGGAAGAACACCATGTGTTCATGGCCAGAGTGGGCTATAGTCAAAGACCCTATTTCAAAAATTCCACCCTAGGGCTCAGGAGATAGCTTAGTAAAGGTAGGGTCTTGTTCTAGCCCAGGCTGACCTACAGTTCACTATGTAGTCTCGAGGTGGCCTTGAAATCACAATGATCCTCCTCTGCCTCCTGAGTCCCTGACTTACTCATTTTTTTTTCCTCTGAGCCATAGCCTCATTTCAACACTGTACCAGCACCAATGCTGAACACACAATTTCTTTCTGCAGCCCAGACTGTTCTGAACTCAGAAGGTAGGCTAAGCTGGCACTGAACTCATGTTGATTCACTTGCCTCTGCATCACAAGTCTGGAGATAGAGGACTGCATGTGGTAGTTTGAATTGATGTCCCACATCAGAATCAAAAGTTCATTACAGCTTGTGAATTATCTCCAGCCTTCTGGCAGGAGGAGAGTTCACTTTGGCCTGGCTTCCTGGGTCTGACCCTAATGTAAAATTCTAGCAATACATACGCAAAGAGCAGACTGAGCTCAAGTCTGTCAGTCCTGCTGATTGGGAGATACAGTGTGCTTGCTTGCTTTGAAAGTGCTGAATCTCTGTCTCTCTGCTTGGGCAAATGAAAGGGGCCAGCCTTTTTCTACATTTTTGGACCTTCCCCTGGATCTGTTATTTCAATATATAACAGATGAGTAAATACTTTCCTCCAAAATCGCACTTTGTTTGGAGTACAGTAGTCATAAGTGTCATGCTTTGATCCAGCTGTACCTCACAAACAAATGAATGGGATCCTCAGCTGATGGAGGTTGGATTTTACAAGCCCAATGGATCTGTGTTGTTGGGGGCAGGGCAGGCTTTGGGGGCTATAAACCAGCGTCCCCTTGTCAGTATTTGACACACATTCCTGCCACTGTATCCAGTGCTGTGGTGGAGGTGATGTCCACCCCTCTGCTCAAGCCATCATCTTCCCTGCCAGGATGGAGTCTTCCCTCGGGTCCCTAAGCTACATAAACCTATTCCTCCACAAGCTGCTTTTGATTGGGTTCTTTCTGCACAGCAACTAGAATGCAGACCGCAGCAGTTATGGTACCAGGATGTGGGGTATGTTGCTGCTAGAACTCTGATCTTGTGGCTTTGGTCATATGGAAGTGATCTATAGAAGGAATGTGGAAGATTTTGAAACCTCAGCCTGAGAGATGCCTCACAGTGCTGTGAGTACAGCTTAATAGACCATTCTGGTCAGAATTGAAGGACCTGACTGAAATAACAACTCTGGAATGTGAAGTTTGGCTTAGGAGGGTGAAAAAGAACTTGTTCAGGACTATGCCAGAAGCAGTTTGTGTGAGAGGGTTGCTACTTTCTGCCTTCCTGTGTCCTGGGAACCCATGCAGGGTTGCTTTATGTAAAGATGGACTGGTGTGAGCAGATAGAGATGGTACAGAAATAAAGATCTTGGGATGAAACTGCTGCCCATTCACCTGCAATTGTTTGAGAGATTATAAAAATTGAGATTGGGCCAGTTTTTCTGCATTGGAACAACAAGAAAATACGGACACTTTGAAGTAAGGGGCCTGATGCTTTTCTACCCCCTGGCATAACAAGTGTTTAGCTCACCTGGTTCTGCGGAGTGTAACAAATGCAAGAAGAGAGGATCATTGGATTTCCAACACAGTTTTGTGTTTGAAAAATTGCCATTGGCGTGTGAAGCAGGTGTGCTAGTTTGCCTGCATGGAGCCTGATAAAGCCATGAGAATTATCTGTGAGTTACAATGGAGACCCAAAGAATTCCAGTTTTATGGATGAGTGCCAAGGTGAGCTGCCAGCACTGGGTGAAGTTTTCCCAGACTCTGAGTAGCAGAGCTGTAGGGGCGGAATTGAAACTCCAAGAAACTTCTTATTGGTTGGAATCATTGAACTTGGAGCTAGAGATTGCAGTTTCCCTGCTTGTTTTTAATCTTGTATTGGTTCAATCTCTTTTTGCTGTGGCTCATGTTTAGTAGTGTGAATGTTCTGTGCCATTAAGGATTTATTTTTGGTATTATGGCTCAGTTGAAAGCCGTGGGGACTTAAGAGTTGAGCTGAACACATTGTATGTACATCATGCATGATTATTAGTTTGTTGGGGCCAGTGGCAGACTGTCATGGTTTGATCCAGGTGTCCCCCACAAACAAATGAATGTGTTCTGTGTAATCGATCCTCAGCTGATGGAGGTTGGGTTTTACAACCTCAATGGAGCTGTGTTGTTGGGGGTGAGGTTTGGGGGGGTTATAAGCCAGCATCCCCTTATCAGTATTTGGCACACCTTCCTGCCATTGTTTCCCGTGCTGTGGCAAAGGTGATGTCCACACCTCAGCTCATGCCATCATCTTCCCTGCCAGGATGGAGTCTCCCCTTGAGTCCCTAAGCTACATAAACCCATTCCCCCACAAACCACTTTTTTTGGGTTCATTCTGTGCAGCAATTAGAAAGCTGACCCCAATAATAAGATAGTAAAATTACCTTTGTTTCTACATCTGGAAGTGCAATTTCAGAATTGATATGCAAAGGAAAAAGGACTGCATTTTCCTTTGCCTACAAGACACTTATTTACTAAGCTATCATTCCCACTGTGATCTTCTATGTATATGATTCAAGAATATTTAGAAGCATTTCCTGAAACAGAGAACACTGAATATGAAAGTCTTACCAGAGGAACTAACAATGGGAAGGTAATCAAAACTAGCGACTAGATTTCCCCATCTCTCAAACATTTGTACAGTTGTCAATTACCCTGAAAACCTGAAAGTGTTTCTTGCTGTAAGACTAGTATTTCTCTGTTCTTTTCTGCACAGGTTCACAGCTATTATCCTCACAAGCCAGTAGTTGTCATTAACACTGTCTATATTACAGAAGCACATAGCAGAGGACTGTTGATTTCATGTATCAAATATCCTCTGAAATTTTCATTGCATCTACTTGTAGTGGCTTATATCTGTATCCACATTTCTGAGGCTGAAATAGGACCCTGGAAGACAGAGCGAGTTCCAGAATATCCTAGACTAAAGTGAGACCTATTAAAATAAATAAGTAATCAAATAAATAATCAAATTAAAAATAAATAAATAATCAAATTAATTTAAAAAGTGGTCTCAGAAAGATGAGGGCAAACCAAGCAAGGGACACCCCTAGCCATCAGGACTCTGGGCCGTGCCCCGCTCCCTCCTCCACCCCTAATACATACTCTTAACTACTCAGCCATCTGCAAACCAGCCCCTCTTAATATTTCTGGCAATAGCTACCACACTAGACTTGTCTCTTCATTTTAAAATATATAAATATTTTTACTATTGGTAGTCAGTTACATTGTAAGCAAATCTTGTGATGGAACTGCCATTTCCCTCCTCCCTTTCCCCAAAACACTGGGGACCTTCCTCAGTGGACATACCAATCAGTCCTTGGGGTAGGGGCTATGCATTGCGCAAGAGGTAGCCAGTTTTCCTTTTCTTCCTTCCCTGTGTGTGTTGTTGCTGAGGGGACTAATGGCTCTGGATGTTCTCTCCTACCATGGCTCTTAAAAACTTTCTGCCCCCTATTTCACTCAGTTCCCTGAGTCATAGTAGTGTGTTTGTTAGTTTTAATTAGTGTTGCTTCCATGAGCATGGATGAGGTGTAATTTAACTAGGAAATTTTTCATTGGATACAACACTTAAAAAAATTATCTCACTTCTCACAGCAACTTGTAACTCCAAATAGTTCTTGAGGAAGGAATGGGACATCATGAGTCCCACTACCCATGACAGAATATTGAATGAGCTAATCTTTTGCTATTTTGGAGCAAAGCAAGGCCTGTTTCATGGCCAAAGAAAGCATTCTATGGCACTGCTTGGTTCTAACATTCTTTATGACCCTCTTCCTTGAGTTATGGATGGGATGCTAAAGATGACTCATTTAGGGCTGAGCATGCAACAGTTAATTAATTATTCTTAGCACTTTGACAAGTTATGGAATTCTGAGAACCTGTTGCCCACTGCAAAAGAAGCTTCTCTGGCCAAAACTGACAACTCACCAGTGTATGGACATAAACACAATTAGACAGACACAGTGGCCCATTTAGCATAACAATAGTAGCTTCCCTTTAAGGCCTATGGCTTCCCTCTTCTTGGGCTTTTGACCACTTTTATAGTAGTTCCTATGACTTGCCTCTGGTGGAAGAGGGTTAAATTAAACTATTATACTATCACAAACTGCCCCTTCTTTCGGAGACCTCACACATAAATGTGTGCCTACAGTACCCAAATTGCATTGTATTCAAATTATCAAGTTTTTCCTTTCTGGTTATTTCTTTCAAAATATCTGCCTTTGCTGATTATATTTCACTAAGGAATCCTTATATTTTATGCATGTCTTGCTCTATTTGATTGAATTATGCGTTGATAATTATTTTACATTTTTATCAGAATTCTAGCACCATTTTTAGGTGTGTTCAACATGTAGTTTTTGTTGAATAAACAGGTAACACTATCTCGAGTCAAGAGAGACATCATTTTAGATCCCTTTACATCATTTTTTGGCTATGCTTTTATATTTGCATATTGAGAAATAAGTGGTCTGTGGGCTGTGCATTAATATTTGTACATCTGTAAATCAGCTAATTATAATTACTGTGAATGTCATATTATATAGACTTCTCTGGACGATATAACATTTGTTATGGCATCAGTTTGAAATACTGCTTTTTTTGTTTTCTTTTTACATGGGTGTCACAGTCAAGAGTTCCTACAGTGTCACTATGTGCCATTAATGGATGTTTATGTGGTTTACTTGGTGGTGAATTCAGATAGCACTTATAGCACTTCTATAGTCAATGTCCCAGGTGGGGAGGGTATAGTGTGGTGTCCCAGGAAAATGTCATGCACATTGTAGCAGCCTGTGCCCACTATGGTTTTTGAAGTGATGCAAGAAATGTGAATAATATGGATGTTTCTACAGCAGTAACAACAGCATGCCCTTGAAATCACCAGGGGCTTCAGTTATGATTTTGGACTGCGCTTGGAAATGATTCAGAAAACATGAAAAGTACCCAAATGCCCAAGGGATCCATCAGCCTAAGAATTGTTAAACCCAAGAAGGCAAAGAAAAGAGCGCAGAGTCAAATTTAGGCCAAATTGAAGTAAGCTATATTTGTGTACACAGGAGCTGTCTGAAACAAATGCAGGGCTCAGGAGACTAGCAGCCAAGAAATGAAGAAGTAGGGTTTTTATTTCCAACACTTGGAGCATTTCCAATAAGGAATTTATCAAACAGGAGTGCAATTAAGCAGGACTTACAGAGATGAAATATTGCAGTTAACTGAAAATTCTATGTGAGTCAAAATAGCTAGATAATTCTCCAAAGCACAGAAAATTTTAAGACATGCTTATCCCTTATCTGTGTAGCTGTGTCTGTTCTGTCTGTTTCTCAGGAAGACACTCTCTTCTAGTATAAATTATCGTCTCTGTCTTATCTTCAAGGACTTCTTTCTGTCAGGTGTTCTGAAATTCTTCAGTTGCTAAGTGTGGAGATCCTGGGAGGGGTAGAGCACACTCGGAGAAATTTTAGGCCAGTTTAAGGTATGGTCAAATCAAGCAGAGCTTTGTTTTAAAATAATTTCTAATTCCAGGATGGCTTTTCTCTGGTTCTGCAGAACTAGCATAGATAATATGTTTACTCTGGCCAATTTTGTAGGCAGCACAAGCAGGCTGCCCAGTTTGAGTTAATTAAGTTCACATTTTAGATAACTAGTTGTCCTAAATTACAGTATATTTACAGTGTCGGGTCACTGTGTAGCTATAATCTCAAAGTGTTTATTCACACAAAAGAGTCACTGATTAAATGAGTTTCCAAGCCTGTCTGTCCTAGTGTTGTCAGTTCCCACAATGATGAATTCTTATTGTGTCTTTCCCATTTAAATTTGCATCCTTACCATATATCACACAGTATATGAGAGGTCTCATAAACATTGGCTGGTCTGTAGCTTTTTGTTCAGTATACATTGAAGGAAGTTAATGGAAACCGTGAAAAATACATTCTCTAAATTCAACAATTTTTTTTCAATGACATAAGTATGTTTATGGCTCATGTAGGAGGAACATTTAGGATAAATGTGAAAATATGTCATAGATTATATAATTATCTTAGACTCAAAAAGTCATCCTATTTCATTAGCTTTGAATTATATCTTATATATCTATACCCTTGTTGATCAAACAGTAGGTATTTTAATAAATAATGTCATCAGACACCTATCATTTTTAGGCCTTAGTCCTATTATGTAGCTTGACTACTTTCTAAATATAAAGGCTATTTAGGAAATAAATAGCAAAATCTAGTCTTAATTTAAACAACATCCTTAATTTCATATAGAACCATTTTCATGTAGGTTCCTCATACTCACTGGTCCTAATCAAAGAAAGGCATCTCACAAATAGTTCTTATGATGTCAGACATTCTATAGCATGACATTTTGACCCCAACCCTAGAATCAAACCTTCTAGGATCTTATCTTACATTCAATAATGAGATCTCTCCTTTGTCTGTATAATTGTTGGGGGCTGTTTCTTTACTACTGTGGTGGTAAGTTACACATTCTTGTTTTTTTTTTTCCCTCAACTTTCCTCACTTTTTTGTCCTAGTAGTTCTTTCTGTTTTCCTTCAATCTTCAAAATATTTTTCCATTATCCATTATCTCATTCTCTATCTAAATTCTTATATTTTTCCTTCTATTTCACTCCATTCTACACAGTCATTTTTATTTTACACTTTTTATTCAAATTTACATTGTCTTCCCTCTTCAACAACAACAACAAAAAAGGGGTAGGGTACCAATCTCAATCATTCAACAGGATATTGTTTGTTAATATTTTGTTTACTTTTCCCCTCCTCTCTGAACCTTTTTAATAACTAATTCTAAAAGAGGTGTCTAAGCTCACAGGTCCCAATAATTGCCCCCACTGTCAGCCACTAGCAACATCTCATAGTTCGTGTCTGTGTCCATAGAAGAAAGCCACCAGAAAATTATTCTGTGTTCGTGGTAGGTCCTGTCCAGTCTGACTAAACTGTAAGTATATCTAGACCATCAGAAAAGAATCATTTTATACTCTGTCCTATTGATTTCTTTTCTTTGTTGATATAATGAATCATATGCAGGTCGCTCTTTGAATGAAAATGTCCCACTTAAGCTCACATATTTCTGGGTTAAGCTTCATAGTTGGTCTCCAGCAGGGGATTCCTGATAGAGGAGGGTGTGGATCTTGAGTCTAGCCTACTGTGTTCAGAGGCAGCTTGAGCTCAGGCTGTTTGATCTCTTTCTGCTATGCATGTATAATGATGAGAGGCAGCTTCCTCTGTCATGACGCTTCCTGCAATACTATAAGCCGAAATAACACCTCTCCTATCATAAGCTTCTTCTCATCACATGTTTTGTCCTACCCATGGGAAGGTAACTGTAACAGAAAAATAATCACACCATATGTGGGTTGCATCAATCTGACCATGTGGGTTTTGGTTTTCTTGGAAAATCATTGTGGGAGGAAAATGGAAGGACTTTGGACTGGAAAAGATTTACAGTGCTACAAGCAAAGCTTGATGGGCCTTTCTAGTGAGAGTTTGAAGTATTAAATGCAGAGAGAATTGTGGCTTGTTAAAACTGTGTTTAACGTTTTCAACGTAGAAGGAAATATGCAGACATTGCTTGTGTCTAAAATGCCATACCACATTGGTCCCAGGCTAAATCGAAAGCAGTAAGTCCACATACGCTGCTATTATCCGATACAGTCCTACCAAGTAAAGTATCTATATATTAAGCACTAATTTCCTCAGGCAGAAATTATTGTTGATGTATTCCTATGATGGGATATGACTGAAATTCTTACTTTATGTCACTTAACTCTTCCTGTTTTAATGCACTTATCCAAAGGACACCAGACTCGACCTTCAGCATTGTATGCAATATCTAACCCTGTCTTCTTCAGAAAATGAGCTGTTTTACATATAATAATATGGAATTAACATATTCTTGGAAAGGTCCCATGAAAAATCCAAAATGTAAAACATCTTCTTAGCCTATATCTAATGCCCTAAATCAAGTTGAAATTGTAGCAACAAGTCCGAACCCAGTGCGCAAACCAGATACTATATCATAGATGTTCCAGGCTAATTGTAAACTCATCGATCCCCTGACTAGCTATGGAAAGTATGGTAGTGTTACAGGCCTAGGGTGTTTCTCTCATTTGCAATCCTTTGATATAGTTTCAATCTGATATAATTAGAAGGTTGAATCTGCAATATTGGTTACTTGAAGAAAATTTGAAACTGGCATATTTGCATCATTGAACTAGTCCAAATTGCAGTAGAAAATCTTTTAGCACTGGCTACAAATAGTACGGAGACACTGTAGAACTGTGTTAACATCCTGCAAACAATCTGCTTCCAAAGTAGTCTCTCAGGGGACTTTAGGCAACCCTACTTTGATGCAAGTCTTTACAAAACATTTGATAAAGCCTTTGATAAAGTCATACATACCCTGTTGAACATGCACCAGTGCATCCTTGAACAGGTACTGTAGATTCAAAGATAACATTCTGGAATAAAAGCGCATCTGGTTTTATTTTAAATTTTAGTTTATTTTCTTCTAGTACAAAGGTTGTAGTGTTATCTCTCTTACCTGGTTGGTTTCACTTTCCCTGATGGCTCTCCTGTGTAGGGGTTTTGGTGTTCACTATTGAACTCTTGGATAATTAAGGACTCAATCTTTGGGAGGGAAGACTGTGACTCAGGATATTTGTGCCCATCCTATGGCTTTTACAATCTTCCGGCCCTTCTATTGCAATGATGGTGTCTGAGCTTCGTTGGGTCTGTTAGCAGTCTGGTTTAATGTTGAACTCAGTGGAGCCTTTGGATTTCTTATTTAATGAGTATTGGTCACCCACTGTGTCTGTTGCCTTGCCCCAGATCGGGTTATCAGGGTAGCCATAGAAACAATACCTGTGTTGCTGCATCTTCTGCAATTTGTCTTGGGCCCTTGCAAATGTGATAGAGGTGACATGTGCTATGGCAGACAGGCAGTTATCTTACGGTTTTGATGGATCTTCAATCTTCGAGTTTTCTCTGCCATCTGTAATATAAAACAGACTCATCAACCAAGAGTGCGAGTACTTTTATGTAATCGGTGTATGCATAGTTATTTGCGCGTTCTTAATGCATGATTATACTCTTCTTGTGCAGAGAGCCATGGTTGCTTGTCTCTGGATTCATGGATTCTGACTTGTTTCCCAGTACCAGATATGAGTTCTCTCCCACTTGAGTAGACCTCATGTCCTATCACAAACCAGTTGGTTACCCAGAGTGACTGTGGGCTACTTCTTGGCTGATTTTGTAGTTTCCAGGCTCCCTTTCTTATTCACATTGTTGCTGCCCATTGTCCCTCAGCAACTCCCATAGTATTTTGTAACACTCTGAGTGCTAGCCAGAGGGACCTGGATGAAAGTGAAGCTTGCCCAGAAACTAATGGGACAGAGGCTATATCTTCAAAATTTAGACTCTGGAACCAGGCTCAATACATACTCCTAGATCCTTGGAAAGAAGACACATTGTGAAGAGCATGTTTATGATCTAGGCTGAATCACTACAAATAATTGCTTGTCCAGAGACCGCAATTCCAAAATTTGTGCACTGCAACAAGGAAGATGATCAAGAGACAGAGTTCTCCAATTCAAAACCACACCCTTGGCCCTGGACAGGGGCCTCAGCTTCAAATATTGAGTTTCAAGACCCAAATTGAATCTGCAATATTGGTTACTTGAAGAAAATTTGAAACTGGCATATTTGCATCATTGAACTAGTCCAAATTGCAGTAGAAAATCTTCTAGCACTGGCTACAAATGGACATCCATTTGAATGCAATATATATCTAACAGTAAACCAATGGGTGCAAAATTTATCCAATTTCATTATATGGATGCATTCAGACACTCCATCAGTAATTACTTGGGAAAAGTTTATAGCTATGAGAAACACTCATCCCGTTGGCACAGGATAAATCTCCATTGGCACAGTTTATATTTTATAAGCTACCTCAATGGACCAAGGTTGTACTGATATCTAAAAGCTCTGGAAAGAAGTTTTGTCTTCTATAACACTTTTCATCTTCGCCACATCAGTGACTACTTCTATGTGAGCTGGTCCTGATATAATCAATTCAGGAGTGATTACCTACATATAAACTATTTCTGATGTGGATATGTCACAGACCCAGAATAACTTGGTAGAAGTCAATCAAGACAGTAGCTTCTTCCATATCACAGAGATCCCAGCCTTAATATATGTCCTTAACCCTTTAGACACACACTCTAACCTCCACATTCATGATGTGCCATCTCTGTCAAACAAAACAAGACCAAGAACTATGCCTTCCAAAGTCACTCCTCAGGAGCAGATGAGATCACCATCTGTAACATTTAATTAAATAAGCATATCTTTGACAATGCTTGGAAATGAAAGGTAAGGAACATCTGGTACTACCTGAAAATATATTCAGAATTACCATGTTGGCTTATACTTGAAGCAGGGGTAACAAGTTTAAGAACCAAGACAGACTTTCAGACACTCAGTTTATCGACCTCATTGAGGTCTAATAAAGTACAGCTTTGGCTTCAACATGAAACTGCTACAGTACTATCATGGATTCACTGTGATTTTATTGTATAATTATATAATTCAATGATATTCCTGAACAGTTATGTTTAAACACTGGTCCCAGATGAAACAGCTAGAATGAGACCCTGGGCTGTTTCTGCAGTTGCTATAGTAAGACCATCGATCAAAACTGAAGTTCCCATAGATAACCCTTGCATTCAACTAAAGCTAATGTGTTAAGATCATTCACCCAGCATGAATCTCAATTAATTGGGCTCTGGACTCATTCTCTACCTGATAAAGTCACATTATTCTAAAGCTGCAAGAAAGCAAACAAAACAAAACAGAAGCATTTGTCTGCCTGACATGACTGCAATCTTATCTACATTTTAGACTCAAGATGATACAATAAGACAAGGAAGCCAGCTTAAAACAAAAGGAGTCGGAAGTTGATACCAGTCTGAAGAAAACACTGCTCAAATTTGGTTCAGTATTGAAGCAAATATAGTTCCGGCTCTAGACCTGTTCTGAATCTGTCTTTGACCCCATTGAAGCTCAGCTGGCTAGAAGGTGGCGTGATAATTGTATAGAAACACTTTGGCCCTTAACAAAATTTGGCTTTCATGCCAAATGGAATCAAAAGGTACACATTCCTTGGCTCAATCTGAGCTCCTTATAACCAACCTGTGGACTCAGCAAAAAGTTATTACAATGAGAACAGGATTCCAGTCTGAAACTGGAGAAAACCTTGTTTGGATACAGTCTAAAATGCTAATATCAGACACAAAAAGTTCCAGACTCAAAAAGATAAAATCATGTTCTAGAACCAGCCCAATACTATGATAACCCAAGCATAGGCCCAGAGAGTAGAAAAAGTAATAAAAACAGTAGTTCTCAATAAAGTTTGTACAACCAGACTTTGTTTCAGATTCAAATTATACACTTAGGTTGAGTATTCAAACTATTCCCAAAGAGAGACTCTCTGGACCCAGACAGCAGTTATTATAATTAGGCCCTGACATGCATAAGCTGCTACTACAAGTCACCTTGACATCCACTCTGAAATCAAAATTCCAGACCCTGGGCTGGAGAGATGGCTCAGCGGTTGAGGCACTTGCCTCCAGTGCCTAAGGCCCTGGGTTCAATTCCCCAGGACCCACATAAGCCAGACTCACAAGGTGGTGGCCCTGGTGCTCTCTCTCTCTCTCTCTCTCTCTCTCTCTCTCTCTCTCTCTCTCTCTCTCTCTCTCTCTCTCTCTCTCTCTCTCAATGTCTCTCTGCTTGAAAATGAATAAATAAAATATTTTTATAAAAAGTTCCAGACCCTGGGTTAAGCTGAAAGTTAGTACAGTCCAATCTTGGTATGTGGTTACATCTTATGTGGTCAAGCCATGAATTCTTCCTGAAGGAAGAACGCTCACATCCTGGATCCAATCTGAACACCAATGGGTCCTGGAACCAGCATAAAGGTTGAAAAGGTCAAAATCTTGACCAATTCTCAAAGAGAAATAATGAAATAATCGCACCTCCCATTAAAAATCTGACAATATTTCATCATTTACTCTCTCTGTGGAATTGAGAGTTATAGAAATCCTGTCAAATGAGTCATGTTGGTATCTGGCCTACACTCCAATCTTTTTTTTTTTTTAACCAAACTATACATACCCTAGATCAGTATTTTGTAGCATCACTAAAAGAGATAGCTGCCCCAGAATTCAACTATAAAAGTCATTCTCTCCAACCCAAGAAGCTAACATTCGTTCTCCTTGAACTTTCAAGTGAGGAGCTTTAAGAAAGGCTTGGTTACCAGTGCTTTGGTGGCAAATTAGAAATGATCAAGGCCAAAGGAACTAATAATAGCCCATTTTATCTTTCTGTAGACTTTTCCTTTCTTTTTTAAAAAATGTCTTATTTATTTATTATTTGCAAGGAGAGAGAGATAGTAGTATCATGGGCTGAGTGTAATAAGATAGATTGACTCTAATAGAATAGCTATCTTAAAACCAAACCTGTAGTTTCCCCTCCATCTTAACAACCGAGGAACCAATTTTTTTCTGGTTAAAAGGTGCAGGCCTTTTGCTGGTTGGGAGGTAAGAAGTTCAAGGTGGGCAAGAATGTGGATTTGGTTGATGATTGAAAAGAATAGTCAGAATGTAGAGAACCTCCTAGAAGCACCATGGTGACCAAGTCACACTGACTTTGTGCCTGTGCCATTATACTAATGGTTATATGGCTGGCCTTGGTGGGGAAACCTGTACGTTACAACATAAGAATGCTTAATGGGTTTTTGCCTTTAAAACACACTGGAGATTGTGCTGGGGGCTGCTGGATGCCAAAAGCCTACTCAGGTGGCACAGGATGGTCCCGGCTGCCAGTTCTTTTTCTTAAAGACTCTCCTTTTAAACTATATTGGGTGTGTTTTGCCGCAGTTTACCTGTTACTCAGTTTACTCCTAACAGTAGAGGAACTGTCTAGACAGAGAATGGGCACACCAAGGCCTCCAAATGCTGCAAAGGAGCTCCAGATGCATCTGGTTTTATGTGTGTATTGGGAAACACACCAGGTTTTCAGGCTTTGCAGGCAAGTGCCCTAGCTGCTGATCCATCTCTCTAGACCCCCTTTCTTATTTCTTTCTTTATCCTACCTCTGCGTTCACTGTTGTTACCTTCCACTTTAGATTTTCCTTCTTGCGCTTTCAGTCATATGGCTCCTTCTCTTCTTGTTCTGTTTTTTTCTACAGTGGCCCATTTTCTTCTGCTCTCATCATCTACTTCTATTGTCTGCTATAGGACGTGTGTGTATCAATATGTCCCAGAAACACCATTCTTTCTCATACTTTTTCATCCTTGAATGGTTGTCTAGCTAAAGTTTTAACAGAAGAACCTCTCCTGATGCCTGAATCTCAATCAGAACTGAAGGATAAGCAAACACCTGGACAAGCACCTCTTCAACATTTAGAACTCAATGTTTCCTTGGCTGAATGTCATGTAGGTGTGATGTGGAAAGATAACCCCCGAACTCTCTGGCTCTTCAAAACAGCTATTGTTTCTCATGAAACCACAGGCAAGTTTCAAATAAATTACCTGGCTTGGTTTATTAAATTAGACTAGATAGAGCCTAGGTCTAGAAGGTATTTTTAAAATATTTTATTTATATGTGCTTGTAAGAGAGAGGGAGAGAGGAGAGATGAGAGACAGACAGTCAG
>PVHP010033766.1:0-19459 GCA_004024765.1 Zapus hudsonius
GGGTCGTCTGGATCAGTCCTTGTGACAGGGGACCATGGATAGCCTAGTATTCAGCCAGGTTCTCCTGGCCATGCCTCTGGATAATCTCCCCCACCACGGCTCTTACAATCTTTCCGCCCCCTCTTCCGCATAGTTCCCTGAGTCGTGGTGGATGAGTATTAAGGCTGCTTTAAGGTTGTGAGTTTAGAGGTCTTTGTGTTGAAATCATTGGTTTCTGTCTCACTGGCTTATCCTGTGTTGATTTAATGGCTGTGGGTGTGGGCTCCTTGTTCATCTCGTCATTCTCTGTCAATGTTAAATATTGATTCATTATAAATGCAGATTGCTTGGGAACTGAACTGAGGCAGAATAGAATCATTGTTTTTAAAAATGTTTTTATTTATTTGCAAGCAGAGAGATAGAGAAATGAAGAGAGAGAGAGAGAGAGAGAGAGAGAGAGAGAGAGAGAGAGAGAGAGAGCACACCAGGACCACCACCTTGCGGGTCTGTCTTATGTGGGTACTGAGGAATTGAACCTAAGGCCTTAGGCACTGGAGGCAAGTACGTTAACCATTGAGCAATCTCTCCAACCCTCACTCTAGCCTCTTAATCTAACTTCAGAAGCCTCTGGAGTTCTGAGGTTACAGGGGTGAGCACCACACCCAGCTCTTCTGAATTCTTTCAATATAGATCAAGGACTAGGAACCCCAGGGGAAGTACAGAGCAAAACTGGTACCATTTTTTGGAGGAGGGGGTTCCAGGTAGGGTCTTGCTCTAGCCCAGGCTGACCTGATATTCACTCTGTAGTCTTAGGCTGGCCTCAAACTCAAGATGATCCTCCTATCTCTGCCTCTGAAGTGTTAGGATTAAATGCGAGCACCATCACGTCTGGCCTGTGGTACCATTTTGATTTATTATTTATTTTTGCCTTTTTGGGTGGCCTCAAACTTACTATGTAGCCCAGGCTGGCCTTGAACTCAAGATCAACATCCCATGTGCTGGAATCACAGGTATGAGCCAATATATCTGGCTACATCAGATTTTTAGAAAGCTGTTAGATAGTTTCCTTATCTGTACCTAAATTTACCAAATCAAAATCTTCAAGGGAAGAACTAAGGATTTGGTACACTGACAATTGAGCCTTAGGTCTGGATGAGTTTCAGAAAGGTGAACTGGAGTTAAACAACCTCTATTATCACTTTAGGATAAGTGCTGGAAGCTCTGAAAAGACATGGTTGTGGGGCTAGATGGCTCAGCTGTTAAGGCTCTTGCTTGCAAAGCCTGAAAGCCTGGGTTCAATTTTCTAATATTCACATAAAGATAAATGCACAAAGTGGCTCATGCATCTGGAGTTCATTTGCAGTGGCAAGAGGCCTCGGCACACCCATTCCTTCTCTCCTTCTCTCTCTCTCTGCCTGCAAATAAAATATATTTTTTAAAAAGGACATGGGCCAGGAATGGTGGCCTACTCCTTGAATCCCAGCACTCGGGAGGCAGAGATAGGGGGATCACAGTGAGTTCAAGGCCACCCTGAGACTACATAGTGTAGAGCGAGACCCTAGCCTCGAAAACCAAACCAAAACAACACCACGGAAAGAGGCTAACTGGTTCGGGAGATTCTGGGACCTCCCATCTCAACAAAGGAGTGCTGGGATTGCTACATGGGTCCTGGGGACACAATCGCAGGTACTCACACTTGCTAGGAAGCTCTCATACCCACTTATGTCTCCCCAGCCCAGGCCAGGATATTACTATATAAGTGGATAGTACCATTTCCATTTCAGTTAGGTCTCAGCGGAGGGGTGATTCACCCCTCAGAGGCACCCCGAAAGATGTCCAGGGCTTGGTTACACGTCTAAACTGCAGCCCACAGACAACTACATTTCTCAGAACGCTCAGGGTTTCACTCCAGCGGGCGCAGCGGCTCCCAGGCTAGCACTAGCTAAAGCGCAATCTCCACATCTATCAGCCCACAGGCCTAGGAACTACAACTCCCATGAGCCTTCGCGACGCTGGTGCATTATGGGAGGCTCTACCGTTTCGTTTGACGTGCCGTAGAGAAATACGTTCCCCTTATCCAGGAAACATCAGCGCCCTCCTCTTCCGCCCATGACCGGAAGTCGACGACCAAGGCCATACGAATTGGCGGCTAGAGTCGCCCCGACTCGCTCTCCTGGCCCTCGTTTCCGCCGGAAGTGCCCTGCCATACCAAGTGCCCTTCCTCCGCTGCACGCGCGGACTCCTGGTACCTAGTACTCGGTTCCCGCGGTCGAGTCCTACCATGGCGGCCGCCACCCTGTTCCGAGTGACGCCCCGCTTCAGTGGTGAGGGGCCGGGGAGGGCAGTGGCGGACCGGAGACCTGCGGGGCTTCACGAGTAGCTGGGTTTGGACCCTCTCCCTGACTCGGAGCCCTTGTCCCGCAGGTCTCTGCGGCAGCCCGACCCCATTGCTGTCGGGTCGGCTGCGGCCGCCCAAGGCCCCCGCGGTGCCCCGCCTGTGCCGCGCCCTGGCCGTGGAGGTCAAGAAGGCCTTCGTGCGCGACAAGCCCCACGTGAACATAGGGACCATCGGCCATGTGGACCACGGCAAGACCACTCTGACCGCGGCCATCACGAAGAGTGAGTGCGCCGGGCTTGCGGTGGGAGGACCCGGAGCCGGGGAAACGGGACGCCGGCGAGACGGGGTGTGGAGGATGCAGAAGGCATCTCCTTGAACCTGCAGAGCTTCGTTATGCACAGACTGGACTCTGACCGTGTGGCATGGTCTTTAAGGAGAGGCCGGAGAAGTCACAGGGAAGACTTCTCCCTGTCCCCGTCCCCCTCCCCCCCAAGGCTGGAGGGTCATTGATTGATTTTAGGGAGGGGGTGCCGTGGAAACTGTCTTTCCTGGTTGTCGTTTAGGTGGGAGGGGCCGTAGGTGTGGCCTGAGCCCTTCCTTCTGTCCTTCCATTAGTTCTAGCTGAGGGAGGCGGGGCTAAGTTCAAGAAGTACGAGGAGATAGACAACGCACCCGAGGAGCGAGCTCGGGGCATCACCATCAACGCAGCCCACGTGGAGTATAGCACCGCTGCCCGCCACTATGCCCACACAGACTGCCCGGGTCACGCAGATTATGTTAAGGTGAGGGTTGCTGAGGGCAGCCAGAACTTGCTTTAGTCAAGGTGAATGCTAGGCTCGATACAATAGGTTAATATTGTAGAAAAGGGGGTTGGAGAAAAAGTCAGTATGGAAGAGTGCTTGCTGTCCGTGCAGGTGACCCCAGCTCTGGAGAGCGGTGGAGAGGATACTGGGTCTAACTGTAAAACCAGCCCGGAGTCCCGAATTCAGAGAGACTGTCTCAGAGAAATAAGGTCTGAAGAGCAACAAAAGTGGACACCAGGTGTCTTTCTTTGGCCTCTGCACGGATGTGCAGCACACACACACACACACACACACACACACACCGCCTATACACTTGAAAAACCTTTTAGAACTGTTTGGAGATCGAGGATTTGTAGCCATGGGTATGGGAGGTGGCAGGAGGGGGGATACTCAGTCTCAGTGTTTTTGTTTTTTTAAATATTTTATTTATTCATTTTCAAGCAGAGATACAGAGAGAGAGAGAGAGAGAGAGAGAGAGAGAGAGAGAGAGCGAGTGAGCAAGCACCAGGGCCATCACCTTGTAGGTCTAGCTTATGTGGGTCCTGGGGAATTGAACCCAGGGTCTTAGGTACTGGAGGCAAGTGCCTTAACTGCTGAGCTATCTCTCCAGCCCTGTCTCAGTGTTTTAACAGCTACACATAGGTAAATGCACATGGAGCCGAAAAGGTGCTTAAACAAACAAAGCTGTCCCTCTTCCTCTCCCCAACCCAGAATATGATCACAGGCACTGCTCCCCTGGACGGCTGTATCCTGGTGGTGGCAGCTAATGACGGCCCTATGCCTCAGACCCGAGAGCACTTATTACTGGCTAAACAGGTACCTGTGACTGCGATGGGAATGGAAAGGGAGAGAGGGTACTTGTTTGCTTGGGGTGCCATCTCTACCCCTTTCCCATCTGCAGATTGGGGTAGAGCATGTGGTGGTGTACGTGAACAAGGCAGATGCTGTCCAGGACTCTGAGATGGTGGAGCTAGTGGAGTTGGAGATCCGGGAACTGCTCACTGAGTTTGGCTATAAAGGGGAGGAGACTCCGGTCATCGTGGGCTCTGCTCTCTGTGCCCTTGAGGTAAAGGCAGGATCAGGCAGGGATTGTTGCTTGTAGGGAGGGATAGAGCTTTGTTTATTTGGTCGTCCCCCACCCCAGGCAGAGTCGCACTATAGCCCTGACTTGGAACTCTGTAGCTCTAGTCTGGTCTTAAACTCACAGTGATCCTCCTGCCTCAGCCTCCCGATTGCTGGGATAAAAGGCTTGTGCCACCATGCCCAGCTTGCCTATGTTATTTTTTTTTCTTTTTTAAAATTTCTATTATTTGCGAGAAGAGAGACAGAATATGCCCAACAGGGCCTCCAGCCGCTGCAAAGGGACTCCAGATGCATGCATGTGCTACTTTGTGCATTTGGCTTTCTGTGGGTACTAGGGAATTTAGCAAGCACATTAACCAACAAGCCATCTCTCCAGCCCTTGCTGTGTGTGTGTGTGTATTGTATATATTTGCAAGGAGAGAATGAGAATGAACACACCAGGGCTTCTTGTCAGTAGAACTTTGTTCCCTACCTGGAGTCTTAAGTATTGGTGAGAGGAGCAAAAATTTCCAGAGTCCTGTCCTCTCCCCCCAACAGCAACGTGACCCAGAGCTAGGTGTGAAGTCAGTGCAGAAGCTGTTGGATGCTGTGGACACTTACATCCCAGTGCCCACCCGGGACTTGGAGAAGCCCTTCCTGCTGCCTGTGGAGTCAGTTTATTCTATCCCTGGTGAGGACTGCTCACTTACTCCCCTTCTCCAGAGTGGCTGCCTAACCTGGGGTCCCTGATAATCCCATCTGCTTGCTCCCAGGCCGGGGCACAGTGGTGACAGGTACATTAGAACGTGGCATTTTGAAGAAGGGAGATGAGTGTGAGTTCCTGGGACATAGCAAGAACATTCGTACTGTGGTGACAGGTATGAGAAGGAAGCCTTGTAGCCCCTCCAGCGTGGCCTTTCCCCTTGTAGACCTTGTGCCTTTCCTCTGCCCCAGACCTCTCTCACCTGTCTTTCTCGTAGGCATCGAGATGTTTCACAAGAGCCTGGAGAGGGCAGAGGCAGGAGATAACCTGGGAGCCCTGGTCCGAGGCTTAAAGAGGGAGGACTTGAGGCGTGGGCTTGTGATGGTCAAGCCAGGCTCCATCCAGCCCCACCAGAAAGTGGATGCTCAGGTGAGGACTCCAGGTGATGATGGGCAGGCCTGAGCCAAGTTGTCTCTTACATGGAGCTTCCAGCTAAGCCCTGTTCCTCGCTTACTGTTCTCCAGGTTTATATCCTCAACAAGGAAGAGGGTGGCCGCCACAAACCCTTTGTATCCCATTTCATGCCTGTCATGTTCTCCCTGACATGGGACATGGCCTGTCGTGTCATCTTGCCTCCAGGGAAGGTATGGGGTAGGGGTGGGAATAGAAAGGTTGTAGCATGACAGACACTCTGGTAGCCCTTTCCTTGAGTGAGTAGACTGGCTGCTGCCTCCAGAGGTAAGCCTTCCAGAAGGAAAGTTGCGGCATTGGAGGAGGGAATTGGCTCACTGGGAGGGATGAAGCTCTTCCTGCTAGACATAGCAGCCAGAAGTTCCAGAATGAAGATGCCCTGATGGCTGTGCCCGGTCCTCTTCCCCACTAGGAGCTTGCCATGCCTGGGGAAGACCTGAAGCTCACTCTTATCTTGCGGCAGCCCATGATCTTAGAGAAAGGCCAGCGTTTCACCTTGCGGGATGGCAACAAGACCATTGGCACTGGCCTTGTCACCGACACACCAGCCATGACTGAAGAGGAAAAGAATATCAAATGGAGTTGAGACTGGACTTTCGTTCAAGTTGTAGAGCTGCCCTGCCCTGGTCAGTGCTCCTTCCTGTTTCGGATACCTCCTGTGGACACGAGCTACTACTGAGCAGAGTGCAACTAGATGGACATTGCCTCCCCGCACAAGGGGGGCCTGTCAGGTGAGGTAGGCCAATAAATTTCTGTGAATAGTAAGGTGGCCTGGCCTGTGACTCGTTCTTCCTGTAGTTAGGAGAAACAGTTTAGCCTACTTTCACTGTTTCTCAATCTCTTTGTAACATAAACTAGACAAGCTCAGTCTCTTCAAAGCCATCCCCACTCCTGTGACAGCTTGAGAAAAGGGATCTATTCCAGTGAGCTGTGCAACTGCCTAGCAAAATGATCGAGCAGCATATCGAATCTTTTCTTGGTCATCACCAAGGTGCTCAGGTGCCGTGTGTTCTCATTCCTGACGTGCTGGACAGGTCGCCACTGCTCTGTCACTGTTTCCTAGCACACAGGTTAGGTGGGGTGAAGGAGGTGGTGTGGTGCATTCACCTAGCATGCGTGGCACTCTAGCTCCAGTCTCCAGTACACAAAACTTTATTTTCAGCATTTACTGAGATGAAATGAAGGGGAGAAGCCACTTTTTTTTAAAAAAACAAGAATTCTTTTTGTTTTTTGAGGTAGGGTCTCACTCTAGCCCAGGCTGACCTGGAATTCACTCTGTAGTCTCAGGGTGGCCTTGAACTCACCGCAATCCTCTTACCTCTGCCTCCCGAGTGCTGGGATTAAAGGCGTGCTCCACCACACGGCCGGTGAATTCTTTTTTTTTTTTTTTTTAATATTTATTCATTTTCAAGCAGAGATACAGAGAGAGAGAGAGCACGCACCAGGGCCACCACCTTGTGGGTCTGGCTTATGTGGGTCCTGGGGAATTGAACCCAGGGCCTTAGGCATTGGAGGCAAGTGCCTTAACCACTGAGCCATCTCACCAGCCCAAGCCACTTCTTAAATATGCAGGGGATAAAATATTTTTTCATTTTTAGCTTAGAAAGATAGCTGGCAGCTGGGCGTGGTGGCGCATGCCTTTAATCCCAGCACTCGGGAGGCAGAAGTAGGGGGATCTGAGACTACATAGTGAATTCCAGGTCAGCCTGGAGTAGAGTGAGACCCTACCCCGAAAAACCAAAGATAGCTGGCAAGGTGACTCCAAAGTTAATACTAGCCAGCATAGTAGTGCATATATAACCCTAGCACTATATAGAAGCAGGAGGAGCGGTTCAAGGCCAGCTTTGGTAACCCTGTATCAAAAAAAAAGAGCCAGGCATGGTGGAGCATGCCTTTAATCACAAGCAGAGGTAGGAGGCCACCGAGACTACATAGTGAATTCCAGGTCCACCTGAGCTAGAGCAAGGTAATTTCAACAAGGATTAGTGAGCTCTGGGTTTATATTAGGCTTGGATTCTGATGAATGAATATACCAGATTATTTACTTAGGCACCCAGTATGGAATACTCTTGGGCCAAACCTAAGCTTTATTCAGAAAAAAAAATCTTAACTATGACTCAAGGCAAAATGAAGCAAAGCCAAGACATGAAAAAATTATAAAAAGGACAGGGCTGGAGAGGTGGCCAGAAGTTAGGGTGCTTACAAAAGTTTTGACAGCTTGGGCTCAATTCCCCAGTACCAATGTACATGCTCAAAGTGACACATGGATCTATCTGGTTTTTATTATTTCTTGGGGTAGGGTCTCACTCTAGCCCAGGCTGACCTGGAACTATGTAGTCTCAGGGTGGCCTTGAATTTACTGCAACCCTACCTCTATCTCTGCCTCCAGAGTGCTGGGATTAAAGATGTGCACCACATCTGGCTTGGAGTTCTCTTTTGGTGGCAGGTCCTGGTGCACCCCAAATGTACCTTTCAGTGACACGTATTCAAGGATGGTTTAATTTTACACCTTCATGAAAATTCCAATTTTGAAGTTTGCACCTCACTTCAAATGAAGTTCCCATCCATTATCGAAGTACTTAGCACATGCCAATACCCTCCATAGTACTATCTGCACCTCAAATATATTAAGCCCACTGAAGGCATTCTTCCTCTTCTTCCACTGCCACTCCCAACCATGAGGACTCTTGCTTGGTGTGCCAACTCTGCTCGTTTCTAAGTCATAAATGCCACAAAGTTGCTTTTTCAATTTAAATTGCAGAACTGGGGAGAGGTTCAGTGGTTAAAGGCACCTGCTTGCAGATTACTGGCCCAAATTTTGATTCCCCAGTAACTACATTGAGCCAAAAATGCACAACATGGGGCATGTGTATGGAGCTTGCAGTGGCAGAAGGCCCTGGCACACCACATTCACGTTGCAAATATTTTTTCAAGGCAGGTTGTCACTCTGGCCTGGTTGACCTGGGACTCACTTTGTAGCACCAGGCTTGTCTCAAGTGATCCTTCTTCAGCCTTTAGTAAGAAAAGTAAAGGCAGGTGCTGGGACCAACGGCATGCATCAGCTTAAAAACTACATCTAGGGGTGTTATGTCTCTACTTAAATGGAAGCTGTCAAGTTTTTAAAATCCATTGTTAGATAAAATCAGGGTCAGGTCAGAGAATTCCAGACTTCCTCCTTCAAAATTTTATCTCTACATTCCACTCCTCAATCTTGGCCCTTATTCAGCTCCCAATTGCTGTTGACCTGAACCTGGTTCCTAACCCAGTCCTCTTCTCCCACCCACGGGAACACTAAACTCCAATGACCAGAAATCTACTTACACACTTTTTGGAGAGTGGCCTTGAACTCACGGCAATCTGCCTACCTCTGCCTGAGTGCTGGGATTAAGGCGTACACAACAATGCCCAGCTCACACTTTTTTATTTGCAAAGATAGAAGATGCATGCACTGCTTTGGTATATGTATGTGGGCACTGAGGAAGGTCATTAGGCTTTGCAGGCAAGTGCCTTAACTGCTGAGCCTTCTCTCCAGCCCTCATATACACACTTTTTTTTTTTTTTTCGAGGTAGGGTCTCACTCTAGTCCAGGCTGACCTGGAATTCACTTGTAGTCTCAGGGTGGCCTTGAACTCACTGTGATCCTACCTCTGCCTCCCAAGTGCTGGGATTAAAGGCGTGCGCCACCACGCCCGGCTCATTTACACACTTTTAAGCTACCCAATTGCCCATGATACTGACCTGAGTTGTCAGCCACATACAACTTTCTATCACAACATCTGGAACTCACCTTCAATGAACTGAAGTAAACAAACTACAGAAAGTTAAGTTAGTTTAAAATTTTATTTTTTTATTTATTTTTCATATTTTTATGTAATAAAAAGTAAAAGTCCTTGAGGCATCATCTGTCTGTCTCTCACAAAGGACACTCAAGTTAATGGGGAAGAAAGAACAGGGGGCCCAAGTCTGAGGTTATAAATAATAGAAAATAAAAGATCTTCCATCTCCAGCGGGGGGAATAGATGAGAGGATGGGAGGGCAAGATTGGGTGGGACCCCGCAGGGGCAGAGCAGGAACCCCACCCCCACCCCCGCTGGACCCTGGCCCTGCCCTGTTCTAGGCCCCACCCAATCAAGGTGCTTGGCAGGAATTCCCCAGCTCCCCCAGGGAAAGGGGATTGGGGTGGGGGGCTGTGGGACTGGTCCGAGCTGCTGGGGGAAGAGACATAGATCACTCTTCCCTCCACTCATGGAAGTCTCAGGTCGCGGCCAGGACAATCTTCAGTTCCCCGGGGGGTGGAAGGGGAGCTGCTGGGAGGGATGAGATTGAACTGGTTGGAGGGGAGAGAGAGAAGAGCAGGAGCATTAGAACCCGAGCAGCTGTCCCTCTGTCAATGCGTCCAGGGGGTGTAGGGGTGTGGGGAGGAGCGGCCTCCTCCAGGTGTCTCAGGGGGGCTGTCAGAAGCACAGGTCAATCGCTGTTTCCCAGTAGGCCAGAGCCCTTACTCAGGTGCCCAGCTCAGCCCCCCATGCCCCAGTCTGGACCTGTCTGCTGCGCTGACCTTACCTCGGCTAAGTCAGGAGACAGTCGGGGTCACTGAGAGCTGGGGAGGCAGTGGGGAGGGGGGCTGCTGGATCACAACTGAGCGAGGACGGAGGGAAGCAAAGGACAGAGCCAGGAGCAAGCCCCTGGCGGCGGCGACTGTGGCTTCTGCCCACCCTACATACTTCACAGACAGGCGGAGGTCGGCAGGCGCCCTCTGGGACAGCCCTGCCTCCAAGACCCCTCAATCCCCACCCAGAACCCGTGCATCCTGCCCCACCTGCAGCCCCTCAGCTCTTCCATGCCAAATTCCCCCAGCTAACGAGAACTCACGAATCCTGTCATCGGCTCCTCCTGGAAATCCAGGCGCCTGGCCAGGCTGCTCACCTTGGGGGTGTCCGATGTAGGGGTAGGGTGAGGGTGTGGAAGCTGAGAGTGCAGGCACCCCACTCGGGGGCACCGCGCCTTGGGGGGGGCCCCCATGGCCCTGGGGGGGGTGCAGCAGCATCACCTGGGGCGGGTGGGGAGCCCCAGGGTGTGGGGGCGGGGCTGCTGTGACTCCAGTTTGGACATGGGCCTGCAGAGAGCAGAAAGTACCAAATTTGGTGAGGGATCTGAGAAACCGCCTATCAGGGCAGCCTTACCAGAGTACAGGGACTCCCCAAGTGGGACCGCACTAGGGCTCCTACCTACCTGGGTAACATGGGCCATGTTGGTGAAGCCGTGGGGAAGCTGCTGGTGGGGATGGATGGCATAAACAGCAGCTGGCTGGGGGAAGCTGCTCTGAGGGGACTGGGCAGAAGGTCCCGGTGGTAGAGAGGGCGGTGTGCCTGTCAGGGCCCCTGGATGGTACAGATTCTGCTGTGGCTGTCCACTGCCCAGATGTGGGGCCTGGCCCGCCTGGTGCTGTTGGAATCAAAGAGAAGCTGAGTGTTAGCCACTCACAGGATTGGAACGAATATCCCATCCTCCATTCACCAGTTTCTGCCCCAACCACTGAACCACTCCCCCATGACAAGCACCTGGACGGGACTGGGGGCCGCATGTTGGGACTGCGGCTGGCTCCCAGTAGGCGTTGTGGCCGGCTGTGGCTGGTGGCCATGGAGCTGTGTGGCATGGTGTGGATAGGACTGGTGAACAGTGGCTGCCAACAGGAAAAAGAGGAGATCCTGTGCTGAGCAACACCAAGTGGATGGAATCATACAGTCCCAGGGCAGGAACGTGGGCGCTGTAACTCACCATAGAGGGCCTGAGGGGTGGGCTGCTCTGCAGAAGGGTACTGAGGAGTAGAGGAGGACACAATGGCCTGGGGATGGCTACCCGAGGTCAGCATACGTGGGTTACTCTGAAGCATAGGGGCAAACACCGGCTGGGGGGACAGAATGAAGCAGTCGGTGTAGCAGCCAGGAGAGGTGTGTCTGTCAGCTAACACAAGCACAACACTGCTAGAATCTACGCAGTTACCTATTTTAATTTCCTAACAATTCCTATATTACAAGGGAGAAACTGAGGTACAGGAGTTCAACACCTTCTTAAACAGCATTAATTCCCAACTTAATCAAATCTGATACCACCAATCCCACAGCTGGCCAACCCCACCCAGAGCACCATTGCCACCCCTCACTCAAGTTGAGTATATGATATAAAGATGGGCTCCCTGTACCCCCTTACCTGTGAAGGGTAGTGGGCCATAGGCTGCATCATGGCAGGTTGGCCCGGGAACTGCTGTGGGTTGTAGGGGATGTAGGAAGAGTAAGGTGTGGCAGCCACCAGGGGTGGACCAGCTGCAGCAGCAGCTGCAGCAGCAGCTGCAGCCTGCATCATCGGAGGGGCTGAGGCCGGCTGGTGCTGGTCCGAACGCTGTGGGGGGAGGGAGCCTGCAGGTGGAGGGGAAACAGTGCACAGCTCAAAACTCCACCTGCTAGGAGGCAATAAGCAACTCCACCAACTGCCCATTCCAGCCATGCTCACCTTTTGCACCCCGGTACTTGCCCTGCTGCCCAGGCACAGAATTGGATACAGGATATGGATACATCTGAGGTGCCTAGAGACAAGAAAGATGAGGCTGGACAGCTTGCTCACCATATCTAGCACAGGCCTGAGCTGGACCCTCAGCCTTTCTTCACCTGGGCCCACCCCATCTCTCTCCCACCTGCACAGCTGGTCCCATGTGGATCTGAGGTATATAGGAGATGTACTGGGGGCTATAAAGCCCACTCTGGCCTGCTGTCAGCACCGGGATGGAAGGCGTTGAATGAGTACGAGGCCCTGGTGAAGTTGGGGTACTAGTGGATTTGTTCTGTAAGAGACAAAGAGGACAATATTTTATTTCTACCTCCACCTTCATTCCTTTATTTAAACAGCTAGCTAACATCCTGTACTTTTTTTTTTCTCAGTAAAAACTTGCAATGGGCATTCTCAAATTATAGGAGAGGAAACAGAATGCTTAAGTGGCTTGTCTGAAATTCTGTAAGCACATGGGTTTCAAGCCAAGTCAGCTCACTCAAGTGAAGCCTGTATTCGTGACCCTCACCCAGATACCACACATGCCAAAACCCCCTTATCTCAACCTGGGGATCTGTCTCTTTCTCCCCAAACCAGTCCACTGGTGCCATCCCTAGACTACCACACTGTCTCACTGCAGTGACAGTTCACTGCGCTGGGCAGAGGTGCTGCCCTGCTCTGCTTACTACACACACCCTTCAAGGAAACCCAAGTCCACACTCGCCCATCCACCATCCCATCTCACCACAGACAGCAGAGGCTTTGTGGGATTAAATTCCTTGGCATTGGGGTTCAACGTTGACTTCTTTACTTGTCTGTAAGAGGAAGAAATAAGGTCAGCTCTCCAGGCTCACTCTTCACCAGCCAATAACCACCCACACTCCACCTCCCTCATCACTTACTCAGCAACGGGGCTCTCATCTTTGTCCTCTCCTTTGATAAGGCCCACTGGGGGGCTGCCAGTTTGGCTAGGGCAAGGCGGTGGGGGCTGCTCTGGCCCTTCAGTGCCTCCTATTGCTGCCAAGGATGGTTTGTCTTCCTTATCCGATACGGATTCTGTCTTGGAGGAGACTGGGGACCCCATAGGCTCTGAAGTCAATATACTATCCACCTCTTTCTCCTTTCCTTTGGCCTCCTCCTTTAAGATTCGAGCAGGAAAGGGATCCAGGCTGGTCTCAGAGGAGCTACTAGGCTGAAGCTGAGAGAGACATACACATTGTGCTGTCTGGTCCAGATCCCAAACCCTGCCTCCTCCCATCCTCCTTGCTTGGACTTCTCTCCCACCCAGGTACCTGGCCCCTTGCATCTCCTCTAAATAGGCATCCTGCTAATATCTTAGCTCCTTTCTTCTCTTCACTAACCTTAAACTGGGCCCCAAACTTCCTCAGTTCTTCCAGCTGAAATCGTTTCTGTTCATTTTGAAGGCCAGGGGCTAAGAGAAAAAAATTAAGAAGAAGAAAATATAATTAAGTTTGTTAAAGGTTGCCTCACAGGGTTACTAGTCCAGAGGACTACAAACCAGAGAAAAATTAGATACTTGTAAGAATCCTAAGCCCAGCCCACAGGAGAGAAGTCACACCTGGTACTAAGAAGCTAATCAGGCTGGAGAGAGAGCTCAGCAGGTTAAAGGCACTTGACAGCAAAGCCTGTGGCCTGGGCTTGATTCCCCAGTACCCATGTAAAATAGTAATAAAAAAGAATCCTAAGACACTGGGGAGAGGACTCAGTAGTTCAAAGGTGCTGGCCTTCAAAGCCTGCCAGCCTGGGTTCAATTCCCCAGCGACCTATATAAAAAACTGGGCATTCATTTGCAATGGCAAGAGGCCCTGAACAACAAATAATAAGGAATCATTAAAGAGAAATAAGAATCAAAGGGTTGATAAGCACAGCTTCTGAATCCCAACTACCATCCAAATGCTCTCCCAACCCCCAGCAAGCGGAGAGGCCACAAGCCCACAGCAGAGTAAACCACACCTACCTTTCCCAGCTATCCGTGCCAGCTCCTGGGGCTCCAGTGTCCTAGCAGGCTCCTTGGCTGGGAGTTCTTTTACTGAGAAAAGGAGAGGTGCCTGAAGGTCCTGTTATCCAGAACCCCAATCTCACAGTTCTGAACCATCTATTTCGTTCTTACCATCTGTGGGGGCCAGGGAGATCTTTGGAGAAGCTGGGGAAATAGAGCCTGCTCCAGGATCCATGACTGATGACGTCACAGGGATGGAGGCTGCAGAGGATACCACTGCAGAGCCAATGGGAGGCTCAGGACAGGAAGCTGAGACTGGGGCAGGGGCAGCAGACTTGGGAGAACGTGGAGGGTACATCCGGCCAACTGGAAGAAAAGGAAGAGCTGTACAACTGTTACTGCTGGCCAGCAGGCAGTAAATACAGGGGACTTATTAAAACCCAAAGGAAGCTCACATGTTGGTTACACCCAGGGTCACAACTTGATTGTCTACAAGGAAGGCCGAAGCAGGTAAATAACATAAGCAGGTAAATGCCTCATTAGAACCACAAAAGACTGGTCTGCTTCAAGGGCAGTTATGACTGTATACTAGTTAGCAAAAGCCATAAACTAAGGCAGGCTCAGTATATTCCTAAGAAACTGGAAATTTTCTACAACGTCTCTTCTTTTAAAGTGCTGATAATAAATTTCAAGTCTAAACAAGACATCTGCCATTCAGTTACAACCCATGGGCTATCAGGTTAGTATTTCTGTACTAGAAAAATTAAAATATTCTCTCCAAACTCCAAGATCACCCCTCCACCCATTCCCTACCACCCACCCACACCCACATTCACCAAGCAGCATCTACAGCCAACCTGACTCCCATACCAACATTCCAACAACTTGATGTATATACCTCCTTGCACAAATTTCTAACCATTTCTTCAGCCAACGTGACTGAAGCTCTACCTGCAGGAGGAGGTGGAACAGACGCCTCTCCAGAAGGCCTACTGTTGGGTGAAGACAAAGTCTTGGCACCTCTCAGAGGACGCTGTGCCTTGGGGGACATGCGGGTAGGACCTTTTTGTTTTAGTGGGAAGAAAAAGAGACAAAGAATCTGTTATCATATCAATACCAATGTATCATCTTCCAACCCACTTGAAAACCCTTTCAAGTTACCCTTCCTACATTTACTTCATTCCCTTCTCTGACCCAAGTGTACTTTGTAACTTACCTCCATTGATACCACGAGCCTCAGACCCAGGGCCAGGACTGCTGTTGTCTAGATGGTGAGGGCCACGAGGTGGCAAAGAGCTAAGACCAGGTCGGCCGCCCCGAGAACTGCTGCATCGAACTCCTCCCCGAGGACCTTCCCGAACTCGTTGAGGCAGGGGGATATACTTCCCCTCCCTGAGGAAAGATACATGTGAAGGCAGAAGACCACAAAACCCACACATTCTGGCAACATGAAGCTTTTCTTCCTAAAGTGACTTCAGCTTATTTCACGATCTCACTTAAAGATTCATCCCAGAGTGGGTCTAGTCTTATAACCCCCCCTCTCTATATCTATCTATCTATCTATCTATCTATCTATCTATCTATCTATCCATCCATCCATCCATCCATCCATCCATCCATCCATCCATCCACCCACCCACCTACCCACCCACACACACACCCTCCCAAGACCTGGCCAGGGGTCTGCAACTCATCTGTATCAATGGTAGGATCAACTGTGGCTCAAGGTGAAGCTTTTACAAGCTGTGGATCACATGGTTTCTTTCTCTTTCTTATTATTATTATTTTTGGTTTTTCGAGGTGGGGTCTCACTGTAGTCCAGGCTGACCTGGAATTCACTATGTAGTCTCAGGGTGGCCTCAAACTCATGGTGATCCTCCTACCTCTGCCTCCTGAGTGCTGGGATTAGCTCTTTTTTTTTTTTTGTTTCATTTTTGTAAAAGGAAGAAATAGTAACACACATGAAGGAAGGAAAAATATAGACCATTCTTTTTCTTTTTTTGAGGTAGGGTCTTGCTCTAGCCCAGGCTGACCTGGAATTCACCATGTAGTCTCAGGGTGGCCTTGAACTCAGGGCGATTCTGCTCCCTCTACCTCCGGAGTGCTGAGACTAAAGGCGTGCAGTGCAGCACCATGCCCAGCAATAGACCACTATTTTTCTAAATCCATAGCCTTACTCTTATTAAAAATTGCTTTACAGCCTTAATACTCATCCACCATGACTCAGAGAACTATGCGGAAGAGGGGGCGGAAAGATTGTAAGAGCCGTGGTGGGGGAGATTATCCAGAGGCATGGCCAGGAGAACCTGGCTGAATACTAGGCTCTCCATGGTCCCCTGTCACAAGGACTGATCCAGACGACCCATGGAGGAGGTTATCTAGTGGAGGGGGGAGGGGAGGGCAGTGGGGAATTGGGGATAACAACTCATTGTTTGCCCACTAAATGTTGCAACTCATTATGGACAATAAATTAAAAAAAAAAAAATTGCTTTACTGGTGGCACACGCCTTTAATCCCAGCACTCGGGAGGCAGAGGTAGGAGGATTGCCGCGAGTTCAAGGTCACCCTGAGACTACATAGTGAATTCCAGGTCAGCCTGGACTAGAGAGAGACCCTACCTTGAAAACAAAAAAACAAAGAACAAACAAAAAAAATTGCTTTACAAGCTTCAGTTTCCTCAACCCCCAAACTGGGAAGTATTCACATACATCTAACACAGTGGTGAGGTTTAACAACACTGTGTCAAGCTCTTGGCCTAGCTCCTGGACCCTATTTGAGCCCTGGTTGCCCCAGGTGCTTACCTGGATGCTAAGCTGGGGCTCTCCCGCCCTGACCCCTGCCGCTGAACTGCACTGTGCTTCTCCTCCTCAGTGCGGCCATCATCATTTTCCATGGCAATCCGTAGGCGGTACTGGGGGCTTGACTCAATCTCTCGAGCCAACTGGGCTGCACGCAACTCCCGCTGCCGGAACTCTTCCGAGTTGTCCTTTTCTAAGGGCACCCTGAAAACACACCCACAGACCATCAGCAGAGTATTGGTAAAGCCTGAATCTGTTGTTTTCATGCTTTAAGTTCTAGAAAAAAGTTAATCCTATCCACAGGGTGATATGGAGTCAGTAAACCTCAGAGGGATCAGCTTAACTGCCAAAACAAGAGTGGGGAGGGGAGCTACTTACTCAGAAAAGCATGCACAAAACCCGATTCACCTAGAGATCTACCTTCTGTCTGTTGAGTCCACACACACAAACATAGCTCTTGAAACACTCACGTGTAAGAAGACAGACTGCTATCATATGTGGTCTTCACGCCATAGTTCTCCTCATTGAACTTGAACATTTCATTGGGGTCCCATCCGTTGGACTAGTGTGAGAAAGGGAGAATGCTTAGACCTCAGCAAGGAAATGGCATGTCTTTTCCCTTCAGTTTAAAGTCAGTGGGCTGGAGAGATGGCTTAGCGGGTAAGGCACTTTCCTCCAGCGCCTAAGGCCCCGGGTTCAATTCCCCAGGACCCACATAAGCCAGACCCACAAGGTGGTGGCTCTGGTGCATTCTCTCTCTCCTCGAAAAATGAATAAATAAATAAAAATAAAATAAAGTCAGTAGGTGTGGTAGCACTTAAGAGGCCAAGGAGGATTCCAGTGAGTTCGAGGTCACCCTGAGACTACATAGTGAATTCCAGGTCAGCCTAGGCTAGAGCAAGGCCCTAACCTCAAAACAAAACAAAAAAATACAAAGGCGCCGGGCGTGGTGGTGCACGCCTTTTAATCCCAGCACTCAGGAGGCAGAGGTAGGAGGATCGTTGTGAATTCCAGGTCAGCCTGGACTAGACCCTACCTCGAAAAACCAAAAAAAAAAAAAAAAAAAAAAAAAAAAAAAAAAAAACCACAAAGGCTGCTTGCCTGCAATGCCTAACAACTGGAGTTTGATTCCCCAATACCCACATAGCCAGATGCAAGGTGGTGCATGTGTCTGGAGTTCACTTACAATGGCTAGGTGCCCTGGTGCACCCATTCTTTATCTCTCCCTCTTTGCAAATAAACTTAAAAAAAAAATTTTTTTTCCAAAAAGTCCCAGGACCAGGGCTGGAGAATGCTCAGTGGTTAAGGTGCTTGACTGCAAAGCCTAACGACCTTGGCTCAATCCCCCAGTAACTGATGTAAAGCCAGATGAGAGTGGCACAGAGTTCATTTGCAGCAGCAAGGGCAGGAGGCCTGGTGCTGAGATTACAGGTGTGCAACACCATGCCTCACTTGTGTGTGTGTGTGTGTGTTAGGGGGTACAGGAGTAAGGCAGTGACTCACTCTAGCCCAGGCTGGTCCTGAATTCTCAGAAATCCTATTTTAGCCTCCCAAGTGCTAAGATTAGAAGTGTGAGCTACCACACCGGGCTAGCTTTCAGTCAGGGTCTCTTGTGGCCAGGGCTAGCCTTGACCATGCTATGCAGCTAAAAACTGCTTTGAATTTTTCTTTTCAATATTTTTATTTACCTGCAAGCAGAAAGAGATTAAGAGAGAAGAGAATGGGCATGCCAGGGCCTCCAGCTGCTGCAAAGAAACTCAAGATACATGAACCACTTTGTGCATCTGGCTTTACATGGGCACTGGAGAATGGAACCTGGGTCATCAGTGCAGGGCAGACAAGAACCTTAACTGATGAGCCACCTCTCCAGCTCCATTCATGAGATTTTAAAAAATATCAGTTACTTTAAGGCTAAGTAGATAACTCAGTCAAGTGTTTGCCTTGGAAGCATAAGGACCTAATTAAATTGCCAATGTGGTGGCGAGCATTCATGATCCAAGCACTGAGGAGGTAGACAGAGGCTCTCTAGAGCTCTCTGGCTAGCCGGTCTAACCTATTTGACTGGCTCTAGGAAATCAGTGACCATGTCTCAAGATGTACAGCAGACCATGTTCCTAAAGATGACATCCAAGTTTGCCTTCTGGTCTCCATGTACAAACATGCATTAATAAAAAAATCGCTTTTAAGCCGGGCGTGGTGGTACACACCTTTAATCCCAGCACTCAGGAGGCAGAGGTAGGAGGATCGCCGTGAGTTCAAGGCCACCCTGAGACTACATAGTGAATTCCAGGTGAGCCTGGGCTAGAATGAGACCCTACCTCAAAAAAAAAAAAAAAAAAAAAAAAAAAAATCGCTTTTAGGGCTGCAGCGATGGATCAGCAGTTAAGAAAGACACTTGCCTACAAAGCCTAACAACTCTGGTTCAATTCCCCAGACCCATGCAGAGCCAGATGCACTAATTGGCACATTTATCTAGAGTTCATATTTGCAGTGGCTGGAACTTGGTGTGCCCATTCTTTCTCTTCTCGCTCTGTGCTTGCAAATAAAAATATTTTTTAAAAAGTCACTTTTAGCCGGGCATGGTGGCACACACCTTTAATCCCAGCACTCCGGAGGCAGAGGTAGGATTGCAGTGAGTTCAAGGCTACCCTGAGACTACATAGTGAATTCCAGGTCAGCTTGGACTAGAGCGAGACCCTACCTCAAAAAAAAAAAAAAAAAAAAAAAAAAAAAAAAAAAAAAAAAAAAAAAAAAAAAAAAAAAAAAAAAAAAAAAAAAAAAAAAAAAAAAAAAAAAAAAAAA
>PVHP010033767.1:0-19298 GCA_004024765.1 Zapus hudsonius
ATTCTTTCTGTCTCTTTATGCTTGAAAATAAACAAAAATATTTTTAAATATATAAGGTTGTTACATTCAAGAGACTATCTAATTTCTGACTTAAAATATGTAAGTAATGCCAGGTATGACAGTGCATGCTTGTAATCCCAGCACTTGGGAGGCTGAAGGAGGAGGATCATGAGTTCAAGGTCAGCCTGAGCTACAAAGTAAGACTCTGACTAACATAAAAATCCAAAATATAAAAGAATAACACAACAGAAAAGCTCCATAAACACCAGGATAAGCAGAAGATGCCTAGGGCTCTTTAGTGTCCTGGAACTGCGGCAGCAGGCCCTTGCCTGACTGCACCCTCAGGTGCTCCTAGACTCCTGAATCCTCTTGCTGCTTCATGGTGCCAGGCTACCAGCAGGGTGCAGATGGTCACGTCTCAGTCACTGACCTGCTGACCCTACTGCGTGTCTGTGGTTTTGGCATTGTGCATGGTAGGCAAGTCTCTATTTCTTTTTGAAAACATCATTTTCAACCTCTGGTCTGTAATGACAATTTCTCTTCTTACTGAAGAAATGAGAAGAAAAAAGGCACTCTGCACTCGTTGTAATCACAGCACTTGGGAGGCTGCCTTGAAAAGAAAACACAAGAAAAACTCTTGTCCCCCCTCCCTTTCGAGGCAGGGTCTCATGCTAACGCAGGCTGACCTGGAGCTCACAGTGATCCTCTGACCTCTGCAGAGACTAAAGGTGTGCACCACCACACCTGACACTCTTGTTTCTAAAAGCCAAAGTAAACTGGGTGTGGTGGCACACGCCTTTAATCCCAGCACTCAGGAGGCAGAGGTAGGGGGATCACCGAGAGTTCGAGGCCAGCCTGAGACTACAGAGTGAATTCCAGGTCAGCCTGGACTAGAGTGAGACCCTACCTTGAAAAACCAAAAAAATAAAAAATGAAAAATAAAAGCCAATGTGTCCAATATTCAGGACTGCTCTTTCTTTTTATTTTAATTTTTTTTTTGTTATTTTATTTATTTTTGCCCTTTCTTATTGCTTCATTCTGATTGAGGCTCTTGGTACTTAGGCTACCTAAGAAATGACAATGGAATGTCCAATACTGAGACATCTCTATCACACTTCTCCCTACCTTAATGGAGATGGGATCCAACACAGTTCATCCTCCCTCCACGTGCAACATCTCCTGAGTCCTGGTCACTGCACACAGGAGTGCTGCCACCAAGAACGTTCAGAAACTAAACATTCCATCACCCCCCCAAAAGCTCCTGGTACCCACTTCTCTCAACCCTTTCATGGACCTTCTAGACCCTAGAACTTGAAGATCTGCCTGTCATTAGTTCTGCATTCTAGAATTTTATTTATTTTTAAAAATATTTTATTTATTCATTTTCAAGCAGAGAGAGAGAGAGAGAGAGAGAGAGAGAGAGAGAGAGAGAGAGAGAGAACACCAGGGCAACCACCTTGTGGGTCTGGATTATATGGGTCCTGGGGAATTGAACCCAGGGCCTTAGGCACTGGAGGCAAGTACCTTAATCACTGAGCCATCTCCCCAGCCCTGCATTCTAGAATTTTAGTGTGAAATTAAAGAGCTCAGAGCCTCTGGCAGCAATGAGGCCTAACAGTTAACCCTGCTGTGCACACTCATCTATGTCCAAGTAGACTTTTTTTTTTTAGCCATTTAAAGTAGAAGCAGACATCATGACACTGCCCATAGCATATCAGAATGCAGCTCTGGAGTATGTGTGCAAAGTGTTCTTTCTTTCTGTGGGAGCAGAGGTGTGTAGAAAGAAGTCTTTCCTTGGCAAAAATAGTTGACTCTGTGTTGACCATGGAGGACCCTGATGTCCCCAAAACATTACAGGTTATTGCTAAGGCTCTTGGTTGCCCACCAGTACTAGATGGTAAGACTCTTATTGCTGAAGACCACAGCTGTTAGGGCCGCAGGTCACTGAAATCAAGCTGGAGCTGAGGTGGAAACCTCCTTCCTGTTGACAAGCTGTCAGGATGCTGGAAAGAGCCATGCAGCCTGAGTGGAGAGAAAAGTCATCAATGGTCTTAACCAGCAGTGGACCCTGCAAGCTTTATGGCTGGCCAGCCAGGCCTAATGTACCAACTGGTGCAATGGTGGCATGTCTGTTATGGGGGAAACCAACTGCTATGATTGGATTTGAGGCCGGCTCCATGGGGAGAGAGGAGAAAGGAGAGAAGAGGGAGGAGAGAGGAGAGAGGAAGGAGGAGAGAAGAGAGAGGAGAGAAGAGAGAGAAAGAGAGAGAGAGTCACTAGTTAGAAAAAAGGGATTCAATGAAGGGAGGATTTGGGAAAAGGAGAGTATTTAGAGATTATGGTGTGTTGTCTCTATTGATGGAAATTGTCAATGAAAAGTTTTTTTTTTAAAGTTGACTCCAAACCTGGGTGCTCTGGAGCTGAAGCAGGAGGATTTCAAGTTCAAGGCCAGCCTAACCTGGGTTGTGGTAGGAGACATACTTCTGACAAATATTCTGGGGTGGGGCTGGCATTGGTCCATTAGACATCTTGAAGTTGGTTGTCCCAAATTCCCATTCCAGGAAGCCAGGCCATGTAGGATTCCAGAGTCCCCTGCAAGGAGCTTTGAGCCCAGAGCTTCCTCTCAAACACAGCACAGTAGGGCTTATGTGTGTGATGCAGCCTCTTGGTAGGGCCAGGCAGCCAAGAGGATATAGGCTTTGGGATTGATTAGCTTGTCATCTTAAGGGTGTATTAGGGCACATGCTGGAGGAAAATGTTTTCTCCATTGCCTTAGTTTTACTAAGCCAGGAACACCAGTGAAGTTTGAAGCAATTGGCGTTTCTCAAGACTGCCAGGGAAGAGTTGAAAGCCATCACTTGGACTCCAACATGTATGTCTTGTCTGTCTAAAGCCAAGATGGCTGTTTGAGATCATAATATGCAGTATATGGGTTCTCAAGGTAGTGAAGCCTTCAAAAATAATAAAAAAAAAATCACAGGTTGGGGTGATGGTTCAGCAGTAAAAGGCACCTGCTTTCAAAGCCTGCTGGCCTGAATTTGATTCCCCCATACCCACATAAAACCACATGAATAAAGTGGTGCATGCATTTGGAGTTTGTTTGCAGGGCCAAAGGCCTGGGCTTGCCCATACTCTCTCTGCTTGCAAAATAAATAAAAGAAAATTTCAAAAATCACATTGTCCACACTCCAGCCCTTATTTGAATCTCTGGTGTAACATTCCCAATAATTTACTGAATGCTTCCAAGGTTGGGAAGTCACTACCTTGTTGTATGCACTCACCTTTGAAACAGTATGAAATAAAACCACATTTTGCTCACAAGGTCTCACTATGTAACCTAGGCTGTCCCTAAACTCGCTCTTTCTGCCTTGGCCTGTGCTGCTGGCATTATAGGCATATGCCACAGCTGGTTGTGAGGACTGTCAGGATAGACAGCTTTCCTTCAGCTTTTCTCCATGGTTCCAAGCTAACCTACTCATTCTCCCTCTTGTGAATTCCTCCACGCTTGGTGCCAGGATGTTCATTCTGAATGAGCGTTGGACCCTCAGCACTCCGGGGTCTGGTGTAACTGAATGCTCCAGGTTCATGTAGTAGGAACAGGCCATTGCCAGGTTTTTTGGCTCCATGGTCTGCTGTCAGATCCCTGTAACAGGAAAGCTGCTTGCCCTCACTGCTACTTTTTCTTTTTAAATATTTTTATTTGTAAACAGAGATAGATATGAGCCAAAGAGAATGGGCACACCAGGGCCTCCAGTCTCTGCAAAAAGACTCCAGATGCATGCACCACTTTGCATCTGGCTTTACGTGGGTACTGGGGAATCAAACTGGGCTCATTAGGCTTTGCAGGCAAGAGCCTTAACCACTGAGCAATCTCTCCAGCCCCACCTCCTTTTCCATGTGTATCAGGCAAGGCCATGGTCTGCCTGTCTTGTGAGGGTGGGAAGGTCCACAGAAGGTGGAGGCAGGATCCTGATCAAGACTTCCTCTTGTCCACATCAGCTAGGGTGCTTGACCCCCTGGTACTACTCTCTGGGCCCCGTGCCAATGAAGCTACTTCCAAAGCATCCAGAGCCTACACAGCCCAGGTGTCCTTTCCCTGCTCATAGTGGGATTCAGGATCTTTCAACTTGCTGAGGACTATGCAAAACCAAGTAGCCCTGTGACTTTCTCCAGACAGATCTGCTTAGCAGATCAAGGAAGCTGGGAAAATGCTGGTGTCTTCTTTTGTTGGCATCAGAGGGAAATGCCACTAACTTGTTCACTTTAAAGTGGTTAAGTGAATTGTAACCCTGTAAGTTACTTAGAAGTGATAAAAAATAGAAATATACAGGCGCGGTGGCGAACGCCTTTAATCCCAGCACTTGGGAGGCAGAGGTAGGAGGATCACCATGAGTTCAAGGCCACCCTGAAACTACATAGTGAATTCCAGGTCAGCCTGGGCTAGAGTGAGACCCTACCTCGAAAAACCAAAAAAAAGAAATATAGCCAAAAGAAGGGTAGGACGGCTTACAATACAAACTTACAGACAAAAAATGGCCTTGATATTCCTGATTTCACAGTGCCTGATAATACCTACACATAATTGAGGAAAAGATGATGATACAGAAACAAAACAGAGACTAATTGAGAAGGGGAAGAATATGGGGGAGGGGAGGGAAATCATAATGGTTTAAGGTCTATTATTATGGAATCTATCAATAGTTTTTTTTTAAGTCAGAAGCCATGGTAGACTTCTATAACCTCCCCCATAAACAGAAATATATTTTCAACATTGTAATCCACATACATACATGTATAGTATAAAATCTCTACAATTCTTAAAAAAACTTCAAAAATTTTTATTTTATTTTTTTTGACGTAGGGTCTCAGTCTAGCCTATGCCGACCTAGAACTCACTCTATAGTCCCAAACTGGCCTCAAACTCACAGCAATTCTCCTACCTCTGCCTCCCAAGTGCTGGAATTAAAGGTGTGCACCACCACGCCTGGCTTTAGAAAACTTTTTTTTTTTTTTGGCAAGGCCTCATGTTTGAGGCTACCCTCAAACTCTCCAAGTAGCTGAAGAGGTCCTTAAACTTCTGATCTTGTCTCCATCTTCCAAATATTAGAACTACAGGTGTAAGCCACCACACTTGGCTTTATTCTTTCGTTTCTAATTTCCCTCTTGCTTTTCCATTCAGCTACTAAAAGGAGAACCTAGAAATGTTTATTATTCACTGAGTGAATCCTACTAAGTTGAAAACCTGCTTGGATGGGGATGTGGCTCCAATGGTAGGGTTACTGAGCATTCAAGGCCCTGGGTTAATCCCCTGCACTGCATAAACCAGGCAGAGCAGCAAAGGCCTGCAATCTCAGCTCTTGAGAGGTAGAGGCACCATCATAAATTCTGCTCCCCAGTTTGAGGCCATCCTGGGATTGCTTTTTTTTTTTTGCTTGTTTTTTTGAGGTAGGGTCTCACTCTAGCCTGGGTTGACCTGGAATTCACTGTCTCAGGATGGCCTCAAATGCCACCACACCTGGTTTGGCACATGCTTTAATCCCAGCATTGGGGAGGCAGAGGTAGGAGGATCACTGTGAGTTCAATTCCCAGCCTGAGACTAGAGTGAGATCCTACCTCGAGGAGTGGGAAACAAAACCTCGAAAACTCATCCTGCCACAAATGCTGTCAGGTGCTAAGCTCGACTCTTAGAAACATCTAGTGTGTCCTCCCGGGGCATCAGCCCCATCTAATCCACAAGAATCTGGACACTCATTCCCTGAGAAAATGAAGCCCAGGGGAGAATCTACCTGCTCTCTGTGGCTTGTGTCCTGGGGTCAGAGCTAAGCTGCAGAAGGCTGGTGATGGTAAAGTGACGCTTGTGCTTTGTGTGGAAACTGCATGGAACATTAAAGTTAGCAGGTGAGACTGTTCTAGAAAACAAGACTCAAGTGATGTGGCCAACTCCAAGATGGTGCCAGGATTCCTCCAGGTTGGGCTTAGTGCCCATGCCTTCTGGAGATGTCAGTGGGATGTTAGCAGAGGTGACAAATGCTTATTATGCACTAATGATTTGGTTTTTTGAGGTAGGGTCTCGCTTTAGTCCAAGCTGACCTGGAATTCACTATGTAGTCTCAGGGTGGCCTTGACCTCACAGCAATCCTACCTCTGCCTCCCGGATTAAAGGCATACGCCACCACACCTGGCTCCCCTAGTCAATTTTGGTATCAACAGCCAACATGGGAGGCTACCTTCCAAACCTAGACAGCCGATTTAAAAATGGGGTTAAACTGGGCTGAAGAGATGGCTTAGCGATTAAGGCATTTGCCTGCAATGCAGAAGGACCAGAGTTCGATTCTCCAGTGCCCACATACAGCCAGATGCACAAGAGGGCATATGTGTCTGGAGTTCATTTGCAGTGGCTTAGAGGCCCTGGTGCGCTCATATTCTCTCTCTCAAATAAATAAATATTAAAAAAGCCAAAACTTAAAAAAAATGGGGCTAAAACTATCGTATTTAAAGCCCGATAGATCCTGATTCAAACTGCTCATTTAAAAGACTTGCATGTCACAATCAGAAAATCTGAATAGGAATAGTGAGTGGGTGACCCTGAGTTCCTGTTGATTCTCACAAGTTGCTGATGTGTGTACACATGTGCATGGACTTATGGCTAAAATGATGATGGCGGCTTTCAAACTGTCAGAGGGCAAAGTGTGAAGGAGAAAGTGTGGAACCATCAAAACTCTTGACTGATGGGAACTGGGACTCATGCTAGAAATTCTCACCAACTTCAGTTCTGGATCTACCCTGACTAAGAGGCTCACTGTGCCTGCCAGTCAACATAGGGTTAAAGGATGAGGACCGTGTGGCCCAGGAAAGATAAAGGAGTGAATAAGGTTTCAGGGACAGAGGTGCAGACAGACCAGACAGACCAAGTAGAGAGGTTGAGAAAGTTCTGGAATGAACAGGTCAGGAAGGATTCAGAGGCAAAGACAGAGAAGCATGTACAATGCAAGCTGGGATCTGAGATCAGAGGATCCATTTTGCTCACATGAAGCAGCTATGGATCTTTGTGGATCCTTTCCTAGCACACACCACGCACTCCTGGCACATTTACCTGAACCTGTGGAGGTAGGTAGACCTCACCTTATTCTAGGCCTAGCTGTGACACTTTCCATATGTGAACTGGGATATAATGATGATCACTAAATGTGCGACAGATTTCTTACTATCCAAGCAAGGCACCTTATGAAAACAAAAAATGGTGGTTCTGTCAAAGCAAGCAGTCCTTGCTTCCTGTGGCCTGCCGCCCCACAGTCTAAGTGCAAAGTCCACCCTTCAACTGAGTTCAAGGGCAGCTTGGGCTACACAGTGAGTGCCAGGTCAGTCTGGGTTAGAATGAGACCCTGCTTCAAAACAATCAAAAAATGACTAAGGCATCTTACACTGTATTGAGTAATGACCTAGGGAATATAAAGCCACTGAAGTTTTTTTTAAATGTTAATTTAAAATTGAGGCTAATAAAAAAAAAATCACAAGATTTACAAGCAAGATAACCCCACCAAAGATTAAACTTTCAAATATTCTTTTGTTACATGTTGAGAAAATTCTTAAACTGCCCTTTTCTAAGCAAAATTTAAAATGTATATAGAAGACACTATTTTTAGGATTGGGCTGTATGTAGAGATGCTTTTACATGAATTATGGGCCTTGGTCTGTCTGAGCTATACATATATTTTGCCAATAGTGATACAGGCTAATTTTGCTAATAATGTATATGCTAAGGGGTAATATACATTTTGTTTTAAATATTAACCACCACTGTGACCCACGCCTCTTCAGCAGGGCAGCACACATTCACTGGGAGGACAAGCTTCTACAGGGCTGGGGACTGGACTCTTACACCACCACTGGCCAAGTGCTGAGGACAATAGAGGTAAGATTTGCACAGGACACAAAACTAGAGTACTGCTGTTCATAGGCAGTGATATTTTGTGGAATGGAACGACCCCATGAACAATGGGAAAACAAACACCATTACTTGAAAGCACTAAATGCCTGCCAGGTGAGGTGGTGCACCCTGGGAATCCCAGCACTTGAGAGGCTGAGGCAGGATGATCAAGGCCAGCCTGGACTACATACATACTGGCATCTCATCAACAAACAAAACCAAGCTAAGTCCAAGGAAAACAAATGAGTTTGCTTCCCTTGCTTCCACACACCTTTAAGCCCAGCACTCAGGAGGCAGAGAAGGATCACCACAAGTTTGAGACTAGCTTGGGTCAGTCTGCTAGAGTGAGGACCCTACCTCAAAAAACAAAGCAAACCAAACACCCACAAAACCAAAAAGCAAAACTAAACAAAAAACGAGAAGCAAAGGAATTTGAAAAGCCTGTAACAGAATTTATTTACAATCAAATTGTTGGGCCACATAATTAAATAAATAAGATGTGCCCTGGCCTTCCATCACACAAGCTCTGAGAACAAAGCAAGAAGGGAGTTGTAGGCAGGAAAGTCAGAGGCCAGGCTGCCTCATCCTTCCCGTTCTAACACTTGTCCTTCTGTCCAGAGAACAGTGTGGAGGGAAAAATAAAGTGCAAATTCAAAGGTGATAAAAACGGGATGTTTCAGACACCCAGACATAGAACTCAACCATGTACACAGGGAAAACAGTAGAGATAATGCGTTTCCTGGCTTTCATCACAATCAGTTCCTGGACTGGGCTTCGTGAACTGAAGCCTGGAGCCACAGCATGCAGGCCTACCAATGGGCAGGGGCATGTCACCAGTGAGTGTGCCACATACCCACTTGCTAGGCACATGCAATTTTGCAAGATCAAGATGCTTTCTTACATCTGTTGCAAATCTATCTCCTGAGAAAGGTTGGCACACATTCTTTTCTTTCTTAAAGCTGTTTAAATCAAATCAAGATTTCTTCACCAGGAAATAGATACATGAAGTGCTGGGAGGAAGGAAGCCAGTTCTAAAGAGCAGCTGAAGAGACAGAAGTTGAAGCAGTGACACGAAATCACATCCACAGTCCAAAAGCAGCCTCCCCAAGTCTCTCATGTCAAGATAGGTCCTGTGTTTGGCTTCTACAGACCCAGTGCTTTGGTTGTCTTGACAAGGGGATGTGTACCAGGCCACAGCAGACTTTGGAAGGACGGGAGAAGCACAGGGGAACAACGCCTGATGCAAGTTGTCCTTGGCACTGTGTCCAGTGGGCCCTCGACAGGGGTCCTGTGCTCCCCAATGAGGTACGAAGCCCAGAGCTAGTAGTGTTTTCCACCTCTGCTAGGGATGTAGTCAGGTCGGATCAGTGTGGTTCTTCAAGGCCATTACGAGACCTCAAGTATCACGGGAGGACCTCAGCACCACATGGCTCCAGCTCTTCGCTAGGACACCACTTCCTGAACAGTGCTGTGGGGGTCCTGTGCTGGTCCTGAGGGCCCCATCAAGGTTGTGCCCACAGCACAGCTTTGCTTCCTTTGTCCACACTGACGACATACAAGCCGGAGGGGGCCCACGCCACTGCGTTGATGGAAGAACTTTAAGGAAAGATCAGAAGAGAATTTCTCAGTCAGCTAGACACTTGGCACAGGCATGTGGAAAGCCATACCTGCCCACAGCAGGGACCTGTGCTAAGAAAGCTGCCCTGTGTCATGGTAGCAGGTGTGTCCCTTTGATAGCTCAGCCTTATCTGGTTTACCCCAGGAAGAGCAGCAGCTCTGAGGGAAGCAGGAAGAGACAGCTCCCAAAGCTCAGGGCAGCTGCAGAATCTCCATGGTCAGCAGCGGAGGCGGCTCTGCAGGAAGCTGTGCCTGCATTCTAACGAGCAGCTGGGCTTTGGTGGGATTCTAGAACAAGCTAACAAAAAGAGGTCTCAGAAGAGCCAACTGGCATGTGAGAATCAGTGTTTAGAACTTGTGTATTTACTGACGAAAGGGCTAGTCAAGAGAGAGAGGAAGGGATGGAGGATCGAGTAGAGGGGCAAGAGGAATAGAAGGATTTTCTGACCTTCTCCTCAGTGGCAAGGTTCGATGGGTATATCTGCAGCATCTGCAGACACTGTGGTGTTGAGTGGTGAAGACTGCCCCAGTAATCTTACTCAGCTAGCTAGCCCTGAAGGTGAGTTGGGGGAACCCCTCCACAGCCCAAAGAGGACATGAGCCCTGGGATGAAGCCATGGGTTCTGCTCCCAAATTTTGGGGTGTAGGTATGTGTACTAATGAGATGCACCTTACCTGTGCTGTTTGGAAAGAATCTTCTCCACCTTCCCTGTGAGCACATTCCAGATATAGAGAGCGCCCTCGGCTGAGCCGGCTGCTACATAATTGCCATCAGGGCTGGAGAAGACAGTGAAGACAGCAAAAGCTATGGATCCCTGTCACAAAGGACCCCACCTGTGCACTCACAGGAGGACATATGCAGCCAAATCTGCTTCCTTGCCTTCCCATTCATAAGGCTAGTGAAGAGCCTGCTTCCTGGGGCTAACAGCTGAAGATCCCCCCTTGGCCTGGCTTGTGTGGCTCACAGGAAGCATAGGCAGGGAAAAGGAAGTATCAAATGTGGAGACACTTCTCTCCAGTATGGAAACTGACATTGGAACACATTTGGGGAAGTGTAGTATGCAGAAGGAAGAACGAGGAGAGGCAAATGGACGCCATCCTCCGAGTATTAGCTCCATATAGCCTCTTCCATCCCACCCTAAGAATGCCAACTTTCCCTGCCCCTCCCTGAAAGGGTGTTGTTTAATAGGTGGATGGAAAGGAGAATTTGGCAGCACACTTGTATTCACATATTCACACAAGGAGCACCTCAAGGAAAGAAACACACCCAATGCAACCTGCAGTCACTCCTGCAAGCTCTGGGTGAGACTGGACAAATCATGTTTTTCTTCTCTAAAGGGAAAATGTTCAGGTGATAACCTCTAACATAAACTAGGCCAGGGGTGGGCCATGGCTACTAACCTGAAGACAACTCGAGTCCAATCAGAGCCACACTTGAATCCAGGTGCACTGAAACAAACAGCAGACATGTTACCTGGCAACCTAGTATACTCACCCAGCAGGAGAGAAGTAGCCAGGGCCAGGTCTAGGGCTACTACCTGAAAGTCTGTTTGACAGCATTTGTGCGGAGATCAATGACTTTCAGCAGGTCATCACGGGAGCAGCTCAGCAGCTCAGTCCTCTCTGGGTTCAAGTCCAGGGCAGTGATCCTCCCCAAGAGCTCCATCTCTCGGACTACAGTTTCTGATCTAAGGGAGATAAAGACCAAGAGACCTAACACAAATGAACAGAGCAGCTCTACTAAACAGGATGTTCCATCATGGAGAAGATGCTTCTGCCTTCTATGCAGTAAGTGTGCTCCCAGCCTCTTCATGTCCACATCACTTTCCAAACTATCGATCCTACAGTAGTATTTTTTTTTTAACATTTTATTTATTCAATTTCAAGCAGAGAGATAAGAGATAGATAGATAGATAGAGAGAGAGAGAAAGAAAGCGCATGCGAGAGTGAGCGAGCGCACCAGGGCCACCACTTTGTGAGTCTGGGGAATTGAACCGGGGGCTTTAGGCACTGGAGGCAAGTGCCTTAACCACTGAGCTATCTCTTCAGGCCCCTACAGTATTTTGAGCACCGGAACTTAAGAACCTGGCTAGGAATTTTCTTGATCATTTTAACAATAAAATCATCATTTCTCACAACTTTTGCTAGCAAGAGCAAACATTATCTAAATACTATCTACTTAGTATTACTTCTTACTTTCTTTGGTGCTATGGATTGATCTAAGGCCTCACAAGCATGCTAAGCATGTGCTCTGCCCCAGAGCCCCCAGTTAGTACAATTTTAATGGTTAATTTTAGCCTTTGTGTAAGGTTGACATAGAACCTACTTGTGTGCACCTGGGAGTCTCTCACAGTAATCCTTCCATACTCAGTTCAGCTCAGGCTTCCCAACTCCAGCATGGCTGCTCTGGACATGGAATTGGGAATTCTGGCCCCAGGTGCCCTCTATTCAATCAAGATCAATGCCATCTCTATTGTCCCCTTCTTATACAAACTCAGGTCCTCACCAACATTTTGTTTTCGATTTGCCCCAATATGCCCTCTAACAGCGTTTTATAAATAATCCATCAGACTCAGTTCCACTCCCTACTGCTCTAGTGGCCTACTCTGCAGGCCAGCCACCGAGGCTGTGCTGGCAGCATGTCCCTGAACAGCCTTTCGACACCATAAAGCCTGCGTACTTTTCCAGACTAACTGCTTTTCATCCTTGGACAAAGGTGTCCTCCTCTACTACAGCACTCTTTACTAGTCTTTCTGTGCTCCTGCTGATTTTAAGACACCTAAGGTAGGATGATAATCTCATTGCCTCTGCTCATCTACCAGTAAACTACTTGGGAGGTAAAGAATAGCACAATTAAGACACAGGTGATTGGTTGGAGAAGATGGCTTAGTGATTAAAGGTGCACATGCCTGTGTGGTGGCAGGAGGCCCTGTCATGCCCATACTCTGCTTCTCTCTTTTTCTCTCTCTAATAAATAAAATCTTTACTACCCCTGCCCTCCTAGGGTTTGCACTAGCCCAGGGTGACCTGGAATTCACTATGTAGTCTCAGGCTGGCCTTGAACTCACAGCAATCCTCCTACCTCTGCCTCCTGAGTGCTGGGATTAAAGATGTGTACTACCATGTCTGGCTAAAAGTATATATATATATATATATATATATATATATATATATATATATATATATATATATATATATATATATATATATTTAAGATACAGGTGCCTTAGAGTTCTATCAATCATACACATACAAAGCATCCTACATATCAACTCTTGCCTGCTCCCCCCTTCCCTTGCCCATCCAAACCTCTTGGGTGTCATACCGGATATCCCAGAAACGAATTTTCTTGTCAAAATGTCCACTCATCACACACTGCTCCGTGCAGACAATATCATTGCAACTAGATCCTGCAAACACTGTCTTTATGCCTGAAAGAAAATCAAACATCATCATTAATCAGAGGCAGGCATGAGGCTATATGTACAAACACAATGCTGCCACTCTAACCATCGCTCATTCAAAACACCAATCTAAATAAGAGCTCAAGTAAAAACCATCACCACTCTCAGTGTCCCTCTCACTGAAAGAGAACTTGGGGGGGGGGGGCTCCAGTGGCACAATCGGTTAGCGTGCGGTACTTATATGAAAGAGAACTTGGGGTATCACATAAAATGTAAGCTTTGACTGCCTCCACAGCTGTCACATGCACAAACACACACACAGACTAAAATTCCCCCACAGCTAATATTACATGCACACATACAGAAACTGAATTTCCTCAACAGCTAATGTCACATGTGCGTGCACACCCACTCATGCCCACACACACATAGAGAATGAATTTCCTCACAGACTTTGCTGCGTAGATCCCAGAGCTTGAGGGTCCGGTCGTGACTTCCTGAGACGATTCGTGCATTGTCCAGCAGGAACTTAGCAGAAAGCACTTTCCCACTGTGGCCTGTGAGTGTGTGCTAGGAGAGAATAGCCACAGTGAGCATGGACACTACAGTCAATGCCAGACGAATGGCCGAGACACCCAATCCTCCAGAACCAGCCTCCCAAGGCCCAGGTCCGTCCAGGAACCTTAAGAACCAGAAGGCCAGCATCATTCACTAGCCTCGACCACAGGCTGCATGTTTCAGATGGAGCACTGCTAGCTCTGCAGCCTTGTTTCTGACCAAAGGATGAGCTTTGAGAAAGTTCTAGATCTGTCTTTGTTGTTGCCCAGAGAGGAGTATTGCTATGGCCTGGATCTTGAGTGGCCCCAAAGGCCCAGGTGTTAAAAGGTTTGGTCTAGGCCTGTGGTCCAGCAGGAGATGAGGCATTCAGGACATGCCCCTGGAGACTGGGCACCCAGCACCCATCCCACCTTGCTATTTGCGTCACAGGCACCATGAGGTGCACAGGCCCTTTGCCAACACTCTCAAAGGAGCCAAAACACACCTTTCTTCTTTTAAGTTGCTTAATCTCAGGTCCTTCCCAAAGGTGATGGAAAGCCAATACAGGTATCAAAGACCAAGACAAGGCCAAGCATGGTGGCACACATGTGTAAACCCATGACTTGGGAGACTGAGGAAGGAGGATCCCTGCACTCTGATGAAGTTCAAGACCAGCCTGGGCAGTACAGCACGACTTTGTTTCAAGAAAAAGAAGACATGATATGATATGGCTCAGTGGTTAAAGTGACTGCCTCCGAAACTTGAGGACCTGAGTTCAATTCCCAGCATTCACATAGAAAAACACCAGATACGGCAGTTGAGGGTGGTGTTCCCAAAAATAACACCCGAATCCACAAATAAATGCAAAAATTAAATAGGTAAATAGGGGAGGAAGACAGGGGGCGCTTTTAAAATCAGCTCTAAGTACAGATACACCCACCTATATATTCTTCATTAAAAGTCTGGATTACATCAAATTTAAATTTGTTAAATTTTATCTTATTTTATTGAGACAAGGTCTTACGTTGCCCAGAATTACCTTGGACTCCTGATCCTACCCCTAAGTGCTAGGATTACTAGCATGTACCATCACCATGTCTGGCTCAAATTTTAAAAGCCTGGATTTTATCCAGTGCCACTGAAAGTAATGTCTATTCTTTTTTAATAAATAAATAAATAAATTTTATTTATTTATTTATAAAAGAGAGAGAGAGAGAGAGAGAGAGAGAGAGAGAGAGAGAGACAGACACACAGACAGACAGACAGACAGACAGACCAGGCACGCCAGGCCACTGCCAACAAGCTCCAGACACACCTGGCTTTATGTGGATACTGGGGAATTGAACCTTGGGTCTTTCTGCTTTGCAGGTGAATCTCTTAACTGCAAAGCCATCTCTCCAGCTCAGGTCTATTCTTAAGACAGAGCCAATGCAGACATAACTCACCAAAGAAAACATTAAAACTCCATAAACAGAGTTACCCTCGGGGTGTTTAGAATAAGAGGTCTCAGCTTGCAGCTTCAGATCATAGCCACAGGCACCAGCACTCCCAGCACTCAAATCCCTTTGTGACTGAGCTGTTGGATGTCAACCACAGTCTTCCCTGGACTCATCAGGGGACACAGAATGGGGACATTGCTATGTGTCAGCTAATGTTTCTGTCCATCACAGCACTACTTGAGCCTGATGGGAGAGAGGCAGCTGGGGAACACAGCATGCTGGAAGAGGACCTGGGCAGTCAGACCTTTTACTATTCATCATCGACCTCTTTCAAGGTGGGACCAACTTTCATGAGTGCAAAAGCCTAGAGGTTGAAAAAGTATTTACTAATGCTTTTTAATTAATAAAAGAATGCCTTTACAAGCCCCTTGAGTCTAAGGACTCAAACTATTATATCCAGGTTTTTTGAGGTAGGTAGGGTCTTGGCCTAGCCCAGGCTGATCCGTAGTCTCAGGGTGGCCTCCAACTGACAGCAATCCTACCTCAGCCTCCCAAGTGCTCTTAGGCTATTCTTAGTCTGGTTAACAGACAATCACTGCCCACTCCTGTCTGACCTAGCATCCTTTTAACTATAAAAATCTTTAGCTGGGTGAGGCCAGCCTGGGGCTACATGGTGAATTCCAGGTCAACCTGGGCTGGAGCAAGACTCCACCTTGAAAAACTAAGAAAGAAATTTTTTTTTTTTTTTGGTTTTTCGAGGTAGGGTCTCTACCCCTACCCCTAAATGCTAGGATGACTAGCATGTACCATCACCATGTCTGGCTCAAAATTTAAAAGCCTGGATTTTATCCAGCATTACTGAAAGTTAGGCCTTGCAAACAAGCACCCTTAACTGAGCCATCTCTCTAGCCCCTAATTGTCTTTTTTGTTGTTCCTGAGGCAGGGTCTCCCACAAGCCCAGGGTGGCCTCAAACTTACATCAATACTCCTGCAGGGTTGGGAATACAGGCATGAGCCACTGTGCACAGCTTCAGCGGTCTATTTCAGCACCATAGTGTTGAGATGACTTAATGAAAATTAAATGGTCAGCAGACACTAAGTCACTGTCACAAATGATGCACAATGAGTATCTGTGAGCACATAGCTTTCTGCTGCTGACCCAAGAACTAATAATTAGTTAGAAGACATTTTTACTTCCTGTTTTTTTTTTTTTTTTTTTTTTTTTTGGTTTTTCGAGGTAGGGTCTCACTCTATCCCAGGCTGACCTGGAATTCACTATGTAGTCTCAGGGTGGCCTTGAACTCACAGCTATCCTCCTACCTCTGCCTCCTAAGTGCTGGGATTAAAGGCGTGCGCCACCATGCCTGGTTACTTCCTGGTTCTTTAAATGTATTGTTAGCTTGCTTTTTACAAGGCGTAGGCATCAGCTCATTTTTAATACAAGGTGTGGTTCCAAATGCATTCACACTTACCTTTGTTATATAAAGGCCCCCCCCCCTTTAAAAATATTTATTTTTGAGAGAGAGAGGGGGAGAACAGAAACGTCAGGGTCTCCTGCACACAGCTTGCACTACACCAGCTTTCTCACTGAATCTTACCCGCAACCGGTGATCATCCACAGTCCAGATTCGGCTTGCAAAATCATTTGAAGCTGCTAAGAGATAAGCTCCCTACAGGAACAGAAGAAAACTTTCAGCAAGATTCAGTTCCCACAATAAACTACCCAAGAATCAGTTTCAAGAAACTATCTGAAGGCCTTCAAATACACCCCTAAGCTGAGCACAAAGCACTACAGCTGTGTGCCAAGTTCAGATCTTTCTCCTTGGCTCACTGACCTCACCTGAATGTGATAGGCACCTTAGGCTCAAAATGGAACTCAGCCTCCCTTGCTCATCTCTGCCCTCCATACTTGGTTTTAACCGCTTCCATCTGCCTGTTTACATGTCACATGCATTACTACCTTTTCTTAACCAACAAGAATTCTCTGTAATCCTGACTGACCCAGCAGAAAGCCTATAGGTATGCCTATGCTTCCCTTGTTTCTTCTCTGCAATTCCTGAGACTGTCCACCTTCCATGTCTGCCAGCCCCTCCTCTCTCTGAGACTGTCCACCTTCCATGTCTAGTCCCTCCCTCCTTTTAAGCATCACACTTTGCCTGACCTGGGCTTCCTTAGGCCACTGCAGATCTATCTCTTCCACTCAAATCTTGAACACTGCCAGTTATCTTAGAACTGAATGCTACCCATTTTAAAAACCTCTCAGGGCTAGGGATACAGCTCATTCGTAGAACACTTGGAATGTATGACCTGAAAAAAAACACACCTTCATAGTAGTCTAACCTGATCACACACACACACTGACACAACTGATTCCTTATCATTTCCAGAATAAATTCTAGGGACTATTATTAAGAAGCTAAGTAAGATGGCAGTGAGAGGACTTCTATGCATGCGGATACTACATGACCTCACCCAGCTACTGAGTCCTTCCTGCTCCAGCTCTTCTCTTTGCTGCAAGGTCAACATTGGCTTTTATTACCTCCAGGTCTGCTCCAAATAGCTTACTTTGTTTTCTAAGCCTCACTCAAAAGGCTCCCTGCACCCCCTTCCAAGTCAATGCTTCCCACCACTCTTTAAATGGGAAAGCCTTAGGTAGGCACCACCCTGGCCCCCAGGAGCACACATCCAAACACACAAAACATGGCTATGAAACGGAATTAAGAGCACTGAGTATCACCACAAACCAGAATCCTATACCAATAGCTCTATAATCAATTTCTACTTTTCTGTAACATGGATCTGACTTAAGATACAACAGGTTGTTTTTCTAATTTCAAAAATTGGATCCCTTAAATTGTTTTCAAAAACCTCTAAAATCATAAATACTAGATACTTACTGCACTATCAAATTCAATGCTGGTAATTCCTGCATTACTGCCAGACAGAGAACCCTTGAATTCACATTTATCTGTATAAAAAAGGTTTTAAAAAACAAGTCAATAAATAGGCTTAAAGGAGCATTGCAGTATAATGAAAGCCAATCACAAGGGCAAAAGAGCTCCCTGCATCTTTGCAGAATCCAACAGCAAGAGAAACAGAATATAACAGACAAAACAAACACATTATTTCTCAGTAAACTTTTGACCTTTGGCTAATCAGTATTCATGACAACTAATATTTTTGTAGAAACTAACCACCAAATTTTCATAAACTATGAAAAACTGTTTGACCTTCTCATCCTGGCACACCAGCTGACTGCCAGTGCCTCCCTTGAAGCACAGCCAACAGCACCCTACTCAGCCCTCTCTTCTCCCAGAGGGGTTTACTCACCAAGGAATAAAGTATGTTGTGTGGTTTCAAATTAATATTGCAGCTTGAAATTAATATCAATAGTGTAGCCAAGGCAAAACACATGCTTAGATTTTACTTATTCATATGTTTTGTGCAGGGGAGCAAATCTAGAGATAATTTACAATAGGAGTTTATTTTATAACAGCTTCAGTCATCATTTATTCTAACATGGTGTTTCTGGGCAAAACACCACATTTTCATAGGCTTTAACAGTCTGTAAGAACATGGGATTGAACTGCTGAGTCGCCTTCCTGCTAATCACAGGGCAAGACAGACAGGTGTGGCATTTCAGCAACAATCAATCTGGTCTAACCAAAGGGATTAATAGACTGCTCCCGCTTTAACAAACATCAAAAGAAAGCAGTAACTTAGCCTAGCCTCTTTCTATAGACACCAATGGGCTCTTACCTCCAAACGCTTCCCAAAGTTTAACTTTCCTATCCATGCCTCCAGTGGCCAGTAACCGGGAGCCTGGGCTGAACTGCACAGCATTGACCTCTCCATCATGAGCATCCTGCAATACACACCTTGTTTCAAGCCTAATCATAACCATTCATAAGCCCAAGACACACACACACACACACACACACACACACACACACACTCTCAAGGCATAACATGAGGCCTTAAACAGAACTGAGCCCATCATGAACTAAAGTGGACCCACAGCCTAAGCCCTTCTAAGATTCCAGACATATTTGATTTTTACAGTGACATTCATTTATTTGGATATAGCACCTCACTGTGTAGGTCAAGTTGACCTGGAACTTGTAATCCTTCTGTCTCAGCCTCCTGAGTACTAGGGTGATAAGAGCCAGCCACTATGCCCAAGTAGCATTTACTTAAACATAAAACAGAAACGATATAAAATCAGCTGGGTAGGTTGGTGCAGATCTGTAATCTCAGTCCATGGGAGGCAGAGTCAGATGGAATACCAGAAGTTCAAGACCAGCCTGGTTTACACCAGTTCCAGGCTAGCCATGGCTATACAGTGAGGTCGTTTATATATATATTTTATTTACT
>PVHP010033768.1:0-19460 GCA_004024765.1 Zapus hudsonius
GCAGCTCCCTCCAGGGACGAGGGTGATGTGGGCTTCTTGGCTACTCAAGAGCTTAACGCTAGTGTTGAGGGCATTGGCTGAACTGGGATTTTGGAGGGAGACGTGTAGCACCCAGTTTTTGTCGGTGGTATTTGTGTGGGTGCAGGTAAGTGTGTGTTTGTGCAGATTTGCGTATGCCAAGGGGTATCCGGTCCTGTGGTGCAATGGAAACTGGCAGGTTCAGTCCCCTGGTGAAAAGGAGCCAAACTTCATATTTAGATTAAATTTATGAGCCATTGAACATTGCTGGGTAATCAACTTGATATATGATTTCCCTCTACAGTGAGCTTACATTTCATCCACATTTAATTTATGGCAAACAAACAAGTCAACCAAAAGACCAATAAAAATAAGACCGATGTGTGAGAGAGGCTAGAAGTATTTCTTTTAATACTGCACCCACCATGACACCAGCAACTGGGGCTGGAGAGATGGCTCAGTGGTTAAGGCACTTGCCTCCAGAGCCTAACTACTCGAATTCAACTCCCCAGCGCCCCATAAGCCTGACGCACAAAGTGGCACATGCATCTGGAGTCCCTCTGCCTTGGCTGGAGGCCCTGCTGTGCCCATACTCTCTCTCTCTCCTTGCAAATAAATAAATAAAAGTAAGTAAAATCCTTATTCTTTTTCTTATTTTATGGGTTGACTTCAGATCCCATCACTGTATCTTTCAAAGAAAAATAACATCTCTATGATTTAAAAACTGTATCTTGTGATGGTTCGCCTTAATTGTCAGCTCCATTGGGATGTGGGACCACCCTGGAGGAGAACTGAGGGAGGAAGACCCACCTCCAAGGTGGCATTTCGTTCCACAAGGCAGTCCAGGTACAAAGAGGACTGAGGTCAAAGCAGTGTCAGCTGCCTGCCTTTGCTTTTTGAGTGTGTGCGTGTGTGTACATGTGTGCATGTGTGCATGTGTGTGGGCATGTGTGTGTACCATTCTGTCCTCTACTGACATCGGACTTCATCTTCTTTGACCTTCCGGCAAAATAAATATATTTATTACAAAAGGAGATTTATTAGACTGGCTTTCACCCTATGGGCTGGCGCTGTCCGCAGGCTGGATGCCTCAGCTGTCCTAACCTGGTGCTGAGGATTTATTTCCTGCTACAGACGAGATGAGGGAGAACACGAGGAGTCATTCCCACAGTAATGCTTCCCCTCAGCAAAGGAAGCACTAGGACTCCATTCAGCCTACACAGATCCACATAGGGTTGGGTCAGTTTCTAAACATACTCAGATTTGGTCATTATTTAAAAAGATAGCAAATACATATTTTTTAAATGTGTGTGCATGTGTTTAGCTCAAAGTCTCTGAACACATATGAAAGGAATAAAGTGACAGAAAGTTCTATGGTCATGCTCAGCTTGCACTATAAAGTTGTAGCTGAAAATAATGGATATTTTGAAGGTGCATTAACGTAGGCATCTCTTGAAGATACATGCCTTGCTGAGTCACTGACGGAGGCTGGGTGATTGCTGGAGAGCTCCAGGCTTCAGTCCACATTGAAGCCTCAGGCTCCCATGACAATGGATAGTGACCACAGCTAGGAGAGCAGGAATGGCAAGCCAACCAGCAAGAAGTGAAGACAGGCAAGCACATGCACATGGCCTTTCCACAGACCTCTCTTTCTGGCTTCGGCTCACTGTGGGGAAGGGTCTCCCCACCATCAGGCCCTCACAGTCCCACCTTGATCTTCATTCACAGTCAGGATTAACCATCAGGGATGGGGTGCTACTGAGGTCTTGCTTGATTTGCATAAGCAAAACCATTCCAGCACAAATCAAACAAGGTGACTTTGAATCACAGCAACAAAGAGTCCTGAGTCCTTAACCAAATTCTAAACCTGAGCTAGTGTGTGGACCCACAGAACCTTGAGTGAAGGGGAGGCCACGTTACTTTGAGGAAGGACCCTGCCACACTACTGAAAAGTTTAGCTGTTAATCTTTCTCTCGCTCTTTCCAAAGACTCTCTTTTCCAAAGTCCTTTTTACCATGGCAACTGTACATTAGGGAAAGGGAAATAATCAGATTTTTTGGGGTCTACTATTCACTAGCTCTGAATTGACATTGATTTTTTGAGACCACAAATATGCTAGTGATCCTCCAGTTAAAGTTAGGGCTGGTGGAGATCAGGTGATCAAAGTGTCTCATGGTGAGTCCAGTGGATTCCTGAACTTACTCCGTGGCTCCGTCACATTTCCATTTATCTTTCTTGTTTGGTTTGTGCATGGAGAATGGCAGTTGATTATTATGAGATTAATCAAATGGTGACTACAATTGGAGTTGCTGTGCCAAATGTGGTTTCATTGCTTGAACACATTAATATATCTGGTACCTGGTATTCCACCACTGAGCTCATGCACGTGTGCGCGTGTACGTGCGCGCACACACACACACACATGCACGCACACTTACACACACACACACACACACAGACACACACACTTGTCCATAAAGATCATGAGAAGCAATTTGCAAAAGGCCAGCAGTCACTGTTGTTACCTCAAGGGCATACCAGTTTTCCAGCTCTCTGTCATAATTTAGTTCTTAGGGATCTTTCTTTTATATATAATTAATTTGTAAGAAGAGAGGGGGGAGAGGCAGAGGGGGGGGGAGAGAGAGAGAGAGAGAGAGAGGAGAGAGAGAGAGAGAGAACTCCAGGCCTCTCGCTGTTGCAAATGATCTCTGGATGCATGTGCCACTTTGTGCATCTGACTTTACATGGGCACTGGGGAATCAAACCCAGGTCGTTGGGCTTTGCAGGCGAGTGTCTTAACCACTGAGTCATTTCTCCAGCCTTTCTAAGGGATCTTGATCTCTTGTATGTATCACACTGGTCCATGATAATTAAGGTAATTGGACCGAGTAGGCAGGAAGTTATAGCCACTCTAGATTTGTTGGTAAGTCATTTGCATATCAAAGGATAGGAAATAAATATAACCAAAATTTAAGAATTTTTCCACCTGAATAAATTTCTAGGAGTCCCTTGATGTGGGGTTGCAGAGATGTCTTCTAACAGGAATGATCAATCGTTGCACCTGCACCTGCCTTCCACCAAGAAAGAAGCCCAGTGCTTAGTGGGACTGTTTGGATTTTGGAGGCAGCATATTTTTCACTTGGGTGTGTTTCTCTGACTCATATCTGCTGGTTTTGAATGGGACTCAGGACAAGGAGAGGCTCTGTAGCCAGCCAGGTGTAGGCTGCTCTCTCACTTGGGTCATATGATTGAGCAGACTCGGTGGTACTCAAGGTGTCAGCGGCAGATAGGGATGCTGCTTGGGGTCTTTGGCGGGTCCCCATAGGTGAGTCATAGCAGAGGCCCTTGGGATTTTAAAAAAAATATATTTTTATTTATTTATTTGCAAGCAGAGAGATAGATAGAATGGGCCCATCAGGGCCTCCAGCCACTGCAAATGAACTCCAGATACACGTGTCACTTTGTGCATCTGGCTTTATTTGGTACTAGCGAATTGAACCTGGGTCATTAGGCTTTGCAGGCAAGCACCTTAACTGCTGAGCCATCTCTCTATCCCCTCTCTTGGGTTTTTTTTTGAGCAAGGCCTTGATGTTATCCACAAGTATCTCGTCTCCATTTGAGAGATGGCTTTTGGCCTGCTACAAGGCCTTAGTGAAAACTGAATGCTTGGTAATGGGCTACCAAGTTATCATATGACCTGGGCTGCCCATCATAAGCTGAGTGGTATATGACTCACCAATCCATAAAGTTGGACATGCACAGCAGCCATCTGTCATGAAGCTGAAGTGGTATACTTGTGATAGGGTCTGAGGGCATAAGTAAATTACATGACCAAGTGGTTCAAATTCCCATGGTTCCTTTCCTGCTACAACGCCCTCCCTCCCCAAGCATGCCTCATGGGTATTCCTTATGTCTAGTTGACTGGGAAATAGAAAACTGGGGCCTACTTTGTCCATGGTTCTGCAAGCAGTGGAAGTATGCAAGCTACCCAGAAGTGGACAGATGTAACATTACAGCTCTTTTCTCAAGATCCCCAAAGCATCATGGGGAAGGGACATCACGGTGGCCACAGTGACAGCAGGATGTAAGTTGTGCTCAACAACAAGACCATGTACTGACCACAACTGACGTGGCTGAGTCTCCGAGATGACACTGTTGCTGGAAGCGGCCAGATGGCAGGTTGGTCTACATTGGGGCCACTTCCATCACGTAAAGGGAAGATCTTTGTCCTTACTGGAATAGATCTTTACTCTGAGAATGGATGAATGGAGTTGCTTTTGTTGCATCTAATGCTTCTGCCCAAACTCGTATCCATGGGCTAACAGATTGCCTTGTCCGCACTGTATTCCACACAGTATTGCTTCTGACTTCTTAGCCAAAGAAGTGCAGCAGGGGCACATGCTTATGGAATTTCTGGTTTCACCATTTCCCCCTAATTCTGAAGCAGCTGGCTTGGCAGAAGGGCCTTTTTATTGGTGCAGTTACAGCACCAAATCAGTGGCAAGAGCCTGCGGGACTAGGGCAGGGTTCTCTGCCTCTCAAGGATGCAGACAGCCATTCTTGGACTACCTCGTCCCTCTCATGTAAGCCAATCTAATAAATCCTCTTTTGTAATGCATACATTCTATTGGTTCCTTTTCCTCTAGCGAACCCTGCCTAGTACAGAGTTCTAGATTTTGAATTGAATTAAAATTTCAATTTACTATCTAGATATTGAATTAAAATCAAATGCCTCATTTGAATGTGGTGACTTAGCATTGCACTGACGATGGTGTGTAGAAACTCAGTGGATCATTTTGTTTTGTATAAAACTGAAGTAGTGACCTGAGGTTAGGGTATAGAAAGCACTGAGTAGTAAAGGTGAAACTTATCTAGCAGCTGGGAAAAGAAGGGTCACGGGATGTAGGAAGACAAACCTAGTCAGTGTCTGCAAGGGCATAAATAGTAACTGGTAGGGGCAAAATTATGCGAGCGCTTCCACTCGGCCATGAACTTGAGCATGTACATTGTGAAGTGTAAATCTGGCATTGAGACAATGTGAATATTGGTTATCACATTCTAGCCATTCAAGCCCTCTCTCATCCCTGTGTTTCAGCCATGCTTTGAAGTAGTAAAAAGCACCCATGGATCCAAGGCTAGCTTGTAGGAGTGAACATGCTTTTACCTGTGTGATAGTTAATCATGAGTCAGCTTGATGGGGTTTAGAATCGCCATGGAAACAAATCTCTGGGTAGAGTGAATTTCTAGACTGGGTTAATTGAGATGGAAAGACCCACATTAAATATGGGCAGCACCATTCCACAGACTCCTGACTGATGAAAAGAGAAGAAAGTGAGCCGAGCACTGGCATTCGTTGCTTTCTACTTTTTCATGGACCTCTTGCCACCATAATTTCTTTACCACCAGTGTGATGTCAGGACTGTCCCCTAAAACTGCGAGCCAATACAAACCCTTCCTTAAATTGCTTCTGTATTTTGGTAGCAATGAGGAAAGCCACTAATGTACTCTTCTTCTTGTGTTTAGTTAACATTTCTGGGATTTCAAAGGTGACTGAGCTTTATGTTGATTGGAGGCACACAAGCTTCCTGGAAAAAATGTTGAGCCAGTCCAAAAGTGTTTGGTCTTAAAGGGCCAGAGAGTGAGACTACCTAACATATGTGATTTCAGGGGAGGCGAAAGTGGTGGCATTGGGGGAGAAATATCCTAGGAAGAGAAGATCTGGTCATGTGGAATTGACCTAGAATTATGCCTCAGTGATCAGGGTGAGAGACTGGTCCTGGAATCTCTCAGCATGCTGTCTGGACCCTGGGGAAGGGGAGAGCTGGAGAGCTAACAGAAGCATTTGGTAGGCTAAGCTGTGTAAGTCAAAGAACACTTGATTGTAGTGAATTCTTCTGGGATAGCAAACCCCATTGGGCCAAAGAAGAGATGATTGTACTTCAAATGCCCTCCCAGACTCACCTGAGAATCCCAGTCACTGATAACTGTGGGGTCCACTGCAGGTCATGGGGCTGCGTCTGAGCGCAGGGCTTAGTGAGGGACAGGGCTTCACATTCAGAGAATCCAGGACCCTGGGATTGTGGGGCACTCCCAGAATTTCCAGCTTATGGAAAACTGAATTCAGGGAGCTAGACTATCTAAGTCAGCCCTCCAGTCTGAGTTACATGTGATACTAACTTATTGTGCTTATATATATGTTCATGTGTGTGACTGCAAGTGGCCCCCATGCCGTGGTTTATGTTTGGAAGTTTCCAGATCAGAGGACAACTATGACAACTATGTGTGGGGGGTCTGTTCTCACTGTCAACCATGTTTGAGCAGGGCATCTCATTATTCTACACCATGAATGTCAGCCTAGTCTCCCTAAACTTCCAGATGCTTCTCTTGTCCACCTTCCTTCTCATCTGAGGCATGCTGGTGGATTACAGAGGCTGGTGCTACAGCACCCAACTTTACATGGGTTCTGGGGATCCAAACTCAGCTCCTCACACTTGTGTGGGAAACATTTTATCCACTGAGCCTTCTTCCCAGCCTGACATGAATATTTTTAGTGTTTTCTTCTGGAGCTTCAAGTGATTGTCTTACACACAGCATGAGATTGTGCAACTTAAGAAAAATGTATAATGTAAAATAAATTTATTATTCCCTAAAACTGAAACTTGCCTCATGGGTGGGTGATTTAAGCTTCTTGTGTGTGTAAGCTAGAGGTTCTTGGCTTTTCTTTTGCATTTTCTTTAGACTTTAGAATGTTATGAATGCAACTAGTGTTTTTTTTTTTTTAATAAGAAGATACATTGAAAGAGTCCCCAACACTTTTTCAAGAGCAGTTTGGGAAGAAAATTAGTTTTCTGTTTGTTTTATGTGATTTCCACACAAACCTCCTAAAGCAAAATCAATATGCAATAAAATCCTGGCTGTGGGAGCTGTTGCTGTCAGTCTCTCGCTAATAAGTACGTTGGATCAAATCCCTTGTCCTGCTCCTGTGCTTTTCCTACATCCCGTGTCCAAGTTCACTCGAGAAAATCAAATGTAAGGCTACCTTGCAGCCTCATTTTCACTCTGTATCTACCTTGCTGCCTTACTTTATTTTTGCTTCTAGTTGAAGTTTTGCAAAGGTGTATATGATTTTTAAAAGAAAGGAAGGGAAAGAGTAACTGGCTGTTTCCCCTGATTCTGGAGGACGGAGAAAAGCAGCCAGGAAACAGGGCTCTGTTTACGTCTCACCTCCAGCCCCCCTCTTTCAGCGTGGGCTAACCTGACCTCCATACAAGGCCAGGCTGACCCTTGGCAAGGATGCCCTTCCTTCCCCAGAGGGTCCAGAGCACGATTCTAAAGCCTGCCTTGCTAAGGCTGTTGGTTAGTCATGGCGGGTCAAGACTACTGACTTCTTTTTCTCTTTCTTCCACAATCACACACAGAGCTTTGCTTCAAGCTTCCAGGAATTAATAAGGAAAAGACAAACAGACTACTGAAATTCTAATTAACTTTGATATGGATTTATGTGTAAAGTTGGATGAGTCACTGATTTTTAATAAATGGGAGAGAAAATCTTAAAGATTAATGTAATAGCTGAGAACACAGAAACCAGAACTTTGATGCCTGCTTAATTCTTTCTTTCCAACCCATGTCATTTGGAGGAAAAAATATCAAAGACGTTATGAAGGGGGAAAGGAAAGGGGATTATGCAAATTAAAAGTGTAGGGGACTAAATCATTACTCTTGTGCAAACGAGCTGCTTCTGGATGAGCTTCTTGGAAGTGTTCCAGGGCTGGATTTGCTGAGGAGACATTCTTGAAGATAATGAGGAACGGAGGCGTCATGCAAAAGGGCCTGTTTAGGAAGTAGCTGATCTTTTTAGGTATCACAGGTTAGAGGAAAGGAAAAACAAAACAGGATTAGTGACGTGTGAGGTGCAGTAAGAACTCAACCTTGTTTGCATTAAACTCCATCCTGTAAGTCCAGTAATTATAGGGTTGGGGAGATGGCTCAGTGGTTAAAGGCACCTGCTTGCAAAGCCTGCCAGCCGGGGGTTCAGTTCCCTAGTACCCATTTAAAGTCAGATGTACAAAGTAACACATGGGTCTGGAGTTTGTTTTCAATGGCTAGAGGCCTTGGTGCACTTATACTTTCTCTCTCTCTAATAAATAATTTAAAAATACAGTAACAATAATGATTGGCGGCATGAACAATTTTAGTCTTTCCTTCCCTCACTTTCAGGGAATATGTCAGAAATGTGGACAACCTTGATGATGACTTTTCCAGCTGTCCTAACTAGTGGTCCTTGGCTCCTTATGGGCTTCATGGCTTCCATGTCTCTTGGCCTGAGCTGGGGACTGTGATCTCTAGCAGAATCACCTAAGTAGCAAGTGCCTGAGCTAACTCACTAGCTCTCTGGACTCTCAGGCCACACCCTCTTCATTTAATAAAGTGTCTGTGCTGTGCCATCAAGGTTACATAGTGTAGCCTAAAGTTCCCTGTGCCCTGACAGTAGACGGCTAATGTGTATAAGGATTTATTTTGTGTCGTTGTGTGGATTAAGTATTCAGTTTTTCTCCTAAATGATAAACTGGCATCCTGACAGATTCGAAACAATGCACAAGGCTCCATTGTGTTTGATTGACCTTGACTGTGGGTACTTTTGTGGTTTAGGCAGCTGCTTTGAATAGACTTGTAATTTTACAGCCTTACAAAAAAAAGTCATTAATCTTTTATCACTTTATGAAGTAGGAACTTAGTATGTATTTGCTGATAATGAAGGGTTGACATAATTTATTGATCCTTTATTTCACACTCGAGTCCTGTGAACAAATACTTATAAATAACATCCAGGGACGTACATCTTTTCTCTCTGCAATATGTTTTCTTAGACTAGATCCATGGGACTATAGTGTCATGCAGGCTTCTGAGAAAAGCAAGAAAAGTAATTAACAGAAACTTTGGATGTTGAGTTCTGGCTTTGTAACCTTGTGTAAAATACAACTTAATGCTCATTTCTTTTCTTTTTCATTCTCTCTCTCTCTCTCTCTCTCTCTCTCTCTCTCTCTCTCTGTGTGTGTGTGTGTCTGAAGTTCTCACGATATAGCCCAGGTTAGCTTTGCACTTGTAATTCTTTGGCCTTCAGACTCCCGAGTGCTGAGATTGTAGGCGTGAGCTACCACATCTAGCTTTCTAAGGTAAGGTTCTTGAGCTAAGAAATGGAGACAGTATCACTAGCATCTTATGTTTACTCTGCAGTAACTGAAATAACATGCAAATTGCTTAGGTCAGATAGCAAAGAAATAACCTAATATTAATATCCCTAGAAGAAGAATTGCTGGATTAAGTGTATGCGTGTTAAAACATTGATACATACTGTCCAAAATTCATCTTCAATTTTGAATGGGAAGTTGTGGGATTCATTAACGAGCACATTACTAAGAAATGTGAGCATTCTTAGGAATGCAACAAGTTACCTCTTTACTCATTAAACAGATTTTGTACTTCCTTCTGATAATGGCATCTTTCATTCTCATGTGCTTGACTCCATCCTCTGGCTTCAAAGGGAGGAAAATGTATGTGAGAAGCCTCGCTGATCAGGACATCATCCTCCCATCTCTTCACAGTGATGGACTCTGCGTTGTGCATGTGACTTTAGCTGGATCAATGAGAATCCACCCTATGATGTTTCTTGATTCTTTGGAAAAGTGAGCCTGGTTCTCTTTTGGGGTTGGTGTGGTACCCTGCTAATGTGGCATGGAGGAATAGGGTTCTGCTGAGTCTGGCAGGCTTCTGGGACTGTCTCCTTCTGATAAGGAAGTTGAGGCAAAGTCCGAGGGCCCCTGTAAATCTTAGCAATCCTGAGAACTCCAGCCCCCAGGCAGGCCACAGCTGTCTCCTGCGATAAAAGCAAGCAGTTCAAAGCCTAACTTAATCCAACTGCAAATAACAAACCTAAACAACAAGGTTACATTTCCTCTGCTAACATCACCATTCTATCCATGTCTATATCCATGTATAGAGTCACGTAGCCCCCTCAATTTATCTATGCAAAATAGGTATCCAAATGATCCTGGCCTCTACCAATCAAACTCATGAGATGCCCACAGATCTTGCTTCCTATGCTTCTACCTCTGACTCTTCTCTATATAAGCAACTGCTATCTATACAATAAAATGAGAACTGCCCACTACCGCATTCTCCCAAGAGTCTCATCTCTCATTCGGCTCACAGCTGTTCCAAGCCGCTGCTCACCCAGCTCCCGTGGGTGAACAGGGAGTTGATGCGTGCTGCAATCCCCTAAGTAACCCACGGACCCAGAGGTTGGCTAAGTCTGAGGCTGCCGGCACCATCCTTGCTTCTGTTGAGAAAGAATCTATGGGGGAACGCAAAGCTTAAATATGGGTGTTCTTCCGCAGACCACATTTGAACACTAGGAACCAGATAAGTCTGGAGTTGCCAGTTATCTGAGCCAGTACAATTCCTTTATTCCAGGCTCTTTGCCCTGGGTCCTTATTGACAGGTGGGAAAATTGGCCCAATCACATTATGTTCCTCAAGGTTAGCCCTGCGTGAAGGTTAAGCAGGATTTTTATCAAGTTGCCAGTATAGGATATCTTTGAAATATCAATTTGAGTCATGTGATGCTTGCTTGATGTTGTCATAGGTGACAATGGGAAACAAAGAAAACCAAATATGGCTCTCACCTCAATCCAAATAAATGTGATCATGGCCTGGGAATATAGAGTTAGGTTACCCTAACTCTATGTTCCAATGTGGTAACAGGTGAAGCTTTTATAGTTACGGAACAAAGAGAATCATAAATCAAGACACCTTTCAAATACATTCTTGGACATCTAGATAGGTGGGTTACAGCAAAACAAGAAGTCTCAGATGTTATCTGATGACATGCTTAGCTTTTGGGGTGGTGGAAGCTAGTGGTCTATTAGTGCATTCCAGAACGTTTCATCTGATGGCCACGTGGATGTCAGGTCAGACTCAGTGGTGGGCAATAAATGGCCACTAAAAGTACTATAGCTAGCCTAAGAGACTTTGGCACTGAGCCTGTAATGTTCCATCTCTCTGCAATCACAGCTCTATCGGTCAGTCAGCCTTTTTGGGAACTCCAGCTCACATTGGATCAGGACTTTTGTGGACAGATTTTAGTTTCCTGAAGCCATGGTCACCTGTAAGCAACCACTGCTGTATGAATATGAGCCTGTGAAGCTACAGGGAGGGAAGAGCCGAAAGAGCTGATTAAGTTCTACCTATTGCTAGCAAGCTCCAAGGGCCCCTCTCATTGTCATGCTTATGAAACCCACACAGTGTTTGGATTTGCCTTTTCCTTGGTCCATAGCAACAAGCAAAGGCTCAAACGTGACCCGTGTTGAAAGGTCACAGAAAGGAAAAGCAAAATATAACACAATTACCAGATTTGGGAAAGCTTTGTTTGTTTGTTTTGTTCTAAAGTATTTGCATTTAATTATCTGCAACGAGGAGCCTTTAAATGGTTTCAGTGAGAAAGAAAAGCAATAGAGAAACCATACACAGAAGTGAGCAGAAGGCAAGGGAATCAGTCATTAGATTTTGGAATAATTTAGTTTGAAATGAAGAAGTGAATGGGGAATGGAAAGAAAATGATGGATGGGGAAAACTGAGAAAGAAAAGTAAAGAAGATTTTGCCTGCCTAACTATATGGGGCACCAAAGGAGAGGAGTCAAAGTTAATAATAATAATAGTAATGATATTGATATTGATAATAATAATAATAATAATAAAAAGAATATAGTAGATTTGGGAACTAGTTTGCACGGGTTGAGGAGTTATAAGAAAGGTAGTGAGATTATCCTCTTTCATTATGTTTTCTTAGAAGTTAAATCCAGTATGTAGAATGTATATAGTTACCGTGGAATTGCCCCAAACCTTGAAACCTGCTCCCCCAGCTGTACTTGTCAATACAAATGTGAAAGTAACCTTCCCATTAATAATGTCCACATTACCTGGGATGGTATTAACATGTCTAAAGACATAATGGGCCATTAGGAAGAGATTGTGGGTGAATAACAAAAATGACTCACTGAGACAGTTTGGCAGGTCACCAAATGCATTGCTTGAGTGGCCCAAGGTCTCAAGTCTAGTGTGATGAGCAGATATGGCCCGGTACATTAATAAACGTATGCACCTGGCTATTTTAACCTAATGGAACTTTATAATTCATTCTAATTTGTGTGTGCACATGTGTGCGGCACCCAGAGGCCAGAGGAGGACATCAGTCTATCACTCTTAGCCTTATGCTCTTGAGACAGGGTCTCTCACTGAACCCAGAGTTTGTCCTGTTTTGGTTAGGTTGATGGCCAGCACCCCCACTCCCCTGCAGCACTGCAGTTACAAGCACATGCATCGATGCCTGACTTGAGAAAATTATATACTCATTTATTATTTATTTGAGAGATAGAGATAGAGAGGAAGAGACAGACTGAGGCAGAGAGATAGATAGATGACAGATGGCATTAGTATGGGCTGCCAGGGCTTCTTGTCACTGTAAATTAATTCCAGACACATGTGCTACTTTGTGCATCTGTCTTTATGTGGGTGCTGGGGAACTGAACCTGGGTCATTAGGCTTTGCAAGCAAGAGCCTTAATCATTGAGCCATCTCTCCAGCCCACATGCCTGACTTTTTACATGGGTGCTGGACATCCAGACTCAGATCCCCCTGGTGGTACAGCAAGTGTTCTTACCCACTGAGTGATCTCCCAGCCTCATCCATTCTAATTTTATGCTCAATGAATTAAACTTCTAACTATAAATTTTATCTCCATGTGGTTTCTGTGTCAGAAGAAGATTCTCTGGGTAGCAGGACCCTTTTCATTTTCTCTCATTCCATTGTTACTTCAGGTGTTGTGTGAGGACCATGACCAACCCCAGGGCACAGGGAAGATGGGGTTTCCTTGTCTGTGAGGATGAGGGCGAGGCCCAGCTTGATGTTGATCTATATCAGACCAAGGTTTCCTGGAAAGTCTGTGCATTGGTGAATGGCTCCCCTTTCTCTTGCTATGCCTGACTTTGCTATCCTCTCTCACGTGTGCACACTGTCAGTCACAACATCCCAGGAACCACAAATTCAGGGCTGGGAGAGCCATCAGACTGCAGCGATGAATGGTTGGGATATGTTTCCACTTAGGAAAATTGAGGTATTGCTCAAATCCTATTTACATTGTTTGGTTTGCAGGTATGTATGTATAATCATAAAATTAATTTTAGGACTGGAGAAGTGTCTTAGTTTAAAGGTATTTGCTTGCAAAGCCTGGTGGCCTGGGTTCAATTCTCCAGTACCCACATACCAAATTAGTGTGTGCATTTGGAGTTTGTTTGCAGTGGCAAGAGGCCTTGGTATGCCCATTCCAGCCTCTTTCTCTTTCTTATTCTCTCTCTCTCTCTGCTTGCAAACAAATACATAAAAATATTAAAAAAATAAAAACTTACACCCACCACGACCCAGGGAACTGAGCGGAAGAAGGGGCGGAAAGATTGTGAGAGCCATGGTGGGGGAGATGATCCAGAGGCATGGCACCCCTCAGTAACCACACACTTGGGCCAGGAGAACCAGGATGAATACTAGGCTATCCATGGTCCCCTGCCATAGGACTGATCCAGACGGCCCACAGAGGAGGATATCCAGCTGATTGGAGATGGAGAGGGGACATTGGGGAATTGGGGAAAACAACTCATTGTTGACCCACTAAGTAATGTAACTCATTATGGACAATAAAAATAAATAAATAAAATAAAAACTTAGTTTTAATCATAAAAGAAAAAACTGAGAAGGCAAAGAGTTAATGCCCATACCCAGAAGTAACCATAATTTGCATTTTTGACATACTTTCTCCTAGGCAATTTCATTTTTACTTTTTGAATGTACATAATTTTAAAAGCTTCCTTATCTGGCTCTCAAATCCACTGAAGATTAGAAGTAGCAATTTAAAGAAAGGGGAGAGAAAGAAGTTCTAAAAAGTAGATATAATTTGTTAAAGTATACCCAATACTGGAGTCATTTAATGGGACAGATCAATAACTCCAGGCATCAGTCTCTGCATTGTGATCAGTACAATAATAAGTTTATATCTTGATGATCTTAAACCATCATTAAATGATTAAATTTAGTGTGCTATACTTCTGTCAGAGATATAATTTCAAACTGGTTAAAACACATAGGAGTATAGTCTTAGCTTGCATGGGAAAGACAAGATACAGTAGAACTTGTTTCCTCCCTAGGACCCCGCCCACCCTCTCCTACTATGTAGCAGCAGTACTCTTGATGGGACTGACCTGCACTCTTGCTCCAGAGAAAGGTTCTGCTTGACTTTAGATAGTCATAAGCACATCAATTTCCAGTGTGGCCATGCCCTAAACCAATATCTCATAATGTTTCTTTGTTTTCAATGAACAGAGAGAGGCATGGACTCCAAGTTATCAGCAGAGTCAAGCCCTTAACTCCTGTGTGATGGCAGTGGAAGGTATATCCTTCATCTCTGACCAAAGATGAGGCTGAGTCTTGGAACTGCTATATCAGTTTTGTTACCATGGGCTCTGGTCTGAAGGGTTGTGCCTTTCAAAATTTGTGTTGAGCCAGGCATGGTGGCACATGCCTTTAATCCCAGCACTTGGGAGGCAGAGGTAGGAAGATAGCCATGAGTTCGAGGCCAGCCTGGGACTATAGAATGAGTTCCAGGTCAGCCTGGGCTAGTCTGAAAATTATATTGCTACCATGAAAATAACAACAACAACAACAACAACAACAACAAATTGTGTTGAAACTTAATGCCCAATGCTATAGTATTTAGAGGTGGGGCTTTTAGGAAGTGGTCAGAACATGAGGACTCTCAGAAATGATTAGTGCTGTTAAAAACAGGCTCAAGGGCTGGGAAAATAGCTCAGTAGTTAAAGGCCCTGTGTGCTGAGCCTGGTAACTCAGGTTTGATGCCCCGTACCCATGTGAAGTCAGAAGCACATGCCTTTAATCCCAGCACTTGGGAGGCAGAGGTAGGAGGATAGCCATGAGTTCAAGGCCAGCCTGGGACTATAGAATGAGTTCTTTTGCAGTGGCAGGAGCTGGCAATCCTATGCTCTTTTCTGTCAAGGAAATGAATATTTCCTTCTTGCTGGTCTTGTCCTGTGAGGCTGTGGCGCACGCTCACCAAACAGCCAAACCTGCTGGTGTCTTGATCTTAGTTTTTCCAGACTCCAGACCTGTGAGAAATAAACCTCTATTATTTATCAATGAGTTTGAGATTTTTATTATCATTTAAAATGTATGATAGTATCACATATGATAATATCATGTTATACTATCTACCTGACAAAAACACCATTGGAAGATCTGACTGAAGATTATTTGTACCACTCATGACAGAGAACAGAGGTTTGGGGGTGGGGAGGGGAAGGAGAGAGAAGACAAAGCTAGACCCCGGGTGTAAATGCATACACGGGTATTTCCAGCCCTTGGGAGGCTAAGGCAGGAGGATTGCAAGTTTGAGGGAAGACTGAGCTACAAATGATTTCAAGGCCAGCCTGAGAGACCATCTCAAACCAAACCAGCTGGAAGGGTGAATTCATATTGTCTCCGAGTCCATTAATAATTGTTTCTCTACTTAGACTACTTTGATTTGTGTGAGCCTTTACATGACCTGGAAAGGATGCATGCTTGCCTGTGTTCTGGTAGAGGTGTTGGAATGTGGCACATAGATGGGTAATAGTTGTGGTCCATATACACATCTAGAGCTGAGGGGAGAGTCCAGTCAGAGCTGGTTACAAAGAGGTAGGGGAGCCAGGCAGTAGCTGCTCAGTAAGGGAACGTTGGCTGAGTGTACTTGGAGCAGTCAGCGTGGGGTGAGACTTTGCAGAAGAAAGAGACCAGAGGCCTGAATACAGAAACTCTAGTTACCATCCGGAGGGGGAAAAAAATCCAGTGATGGGGCCAGTGGAGGAACAGGAAAAGAGGCAGAGTATTGTTTTGTCAGTATGCCTTCTGTTTCCATGAGAAAAGCTGGTAATCTAAATGATTCAAGGCAATCAATGAGCAAGGTGAACTTGGTAATTTGGAGGCAATTGATGACTTTGAGAAATGCACAGGAACAATAGTAAGAGGCTTTGAATGTTAACAAATTTGTGATAAATATTGTACAAACAAACCAGAGACATAGAAAGTCACAATGACCTAGGTCAAATGGGGTTCCCTGCTGGTTCTGCCTCTAGTTGTTCTATAGAAAACTCTAGAATTAAAAAGAAATTCTGAGCTTGGGATACAGCTCAAGAGCATTGACTGTCACATGTGAAACCCTTGGTTCAGTCCCATGTCCCCCTTCTCCACTTCTCTCTCTCTCTCTCTCTCTCTCTCTCTCTCTCTCTCTCTCTCTCTCTCTCACACACACACACACACACACACACACACACAGCTCACACATTTCAGGGGACTCCCAGTATTTGTCAAATATTTTCCAACATTTTCCTCTTCTGACTCAAGGAAAATGGGTGATGTTGGTGAAGGCACAGGACAGACCGAGAAGACACTTCTGGGGCCTGGCTAGACAACTAGTCACTTTGGGAATGTCACCTCTCTCATGACATGGCTAGTCCTCAGCCTGGGAGTGCAGGAATCCCATTTTCTAGACATTGAGGAAAAGCCATCTTTGGCTGGCTTGTAAGTTTTCTCATGTAGGCTCATTCAGAAACTTTAGAGAGTAATCGTTAGGAAATGTGAAGGCCTAGACTGGCGGAAGTTGATGAGCAAAGAATGCAGACATTAGGAGTGTCGCATTGGAGACGTCCCTCCCAGCAAGGATACACTGAGGCGCTCTCGGAGGGGTTGTCAAGACATTCAAGATGTTAGTGTTGAGTCAGAACTCCTCTTCCTCTAGGCACTGCTGCATAATTACCTGCCAACATTCTCCTCCGCTGGGATCTGTTTTCTCCCTGCTTTGTGGCTGGTCATCTTCTATTCATTCATGTATTGTCTTCTTCCGAACATAAGTCTGATTCACTTGATTAGGATTCTACTTACAAGCAAATGCCAATTCTGCTTCCTCGAGACTGCGTTCAGTCACCTTGATTGGAGCTTCAAACATCACAAACATTCTCTTCATACATTTTTTTTTAATGTCCATAATGAGTTACATTATTTAGTGGGCAAACCATGCGTTGTTATCCCGAATTCCCCGCTTCCCCCCCCCCTCCCTGATCAGTTGTATATCCTCCTTCATGGAAGACGACGTTTGGAGTTGATTCCCATTGCTAAAAAGATGGTGTAGTTTCTAGTTCATTCATTTCATATGTATTTAATGTGCTTCTACTATGTGCATGAATTGCGTTAGATGCTGGGATAGGGATTATTTTTACTCTCACTGTGTCCAAATAACTGGTGGACACCAAGGCGGAAGGATTTATTTTGGCTCCTGATTTCAGAGGTGTCAGTCACGTAGCAGAGAAAGGCAGTGCAGAGCAGAGAGGGAAAGTCAGTGATTGTCTGGTCTTCTCCTTTCCCTCTTCCTCGAATTTAGGATGGGCCTTTCCACTTGTTGCATCCTCTCTGAAAATGCCGTCACAGACACAGGCAGAGCTGCATCTCACCCATATTCCAGCTGCTTCTAAATCCTGTCAGATTGACAATGAAGGCTACTCCTGACAGATGGGCAGCTGTTCCTGTGTGGCATCTGAGGATGACTACCAGGGATATTGCCCTCTATCCCCTGTTGGAGTTCAACCTTCCCTTACTTTTTTGCATCCTGTCTAGCAGGTGTGTGTTTTGCTCAGTCACACTTTGACACTACAGAGTTCTGTCTCACCAAAGCAATGGGGTCTATTCATCAAGGTCTGAGACTTCCAGAACTATAAGCCAAGATGAAACTTCTCTTCACAGTTTGATTATCTCTGGTATTGTGCTACAGTGATGCAAAACTGACCAACACATCAGTTTTCCCTGTCAAAGACTCCTCGGGCTTCTTTACTTTTGGGCCAGGGGGTGGGTCTGGGCCTGGGAGGCTCAAGATCGCCCTCTGTTGATGCCTCTGAATGGATGTTGCAATGCCAAGTACTCTGCTCCCCGGTGCACCTTTGGCTATTTCAGTATTTCTCATCCTTTGATGGCAGCTCTTTATCTAGGCCCTCTGGCTTCCAGCTCGAGCTCTGAGATAGACATTTTGACTCCTTTTACCCTAGAGGAAGGCGTTATTTCTCTGTAATTTCTTCCTCCAACCCTTACTAATGTAAATGGATTCTTACTTGCTTATCCCATCATCTCTCCAGATTCCTGAAGACATCCTGAATCCCACATAAACAAACCTTAGTCACTGTATTGTGACTTATCAATTCAATTCTATCAACAAAATACATAGAGTCATACATACAGAAGATCAATCCAAGGCCTAACTAAGTATGGACTGCAACATAAGATGGAGGGAATGAAAAAGGAAAAGAATGAGGAGAAATGGAATAAAGAAATTTTAGTGTGGCGTGCAAAAAGTCAAGTACGTTAATAATTACAGACAGAGGCTGGATGGAAGTAAGTAATGGTTTATGGTTATCTCATGATTCGGTTACATTTTAAAGAGTATGCATTACATTGTTAGCATAACCCCTATATTAGAAGGGGTGGAGAGAAACAAGGCTATTAGCTGCCAGCAGATACGATGTAGCTGGAATATGTAACATGATATTTAAAGCAACGTTTAAAGAATACTATTAAAGCCCACAATTAGAGTGCATTTACAAATTTACTTTGTACTTCCAAGGGTAGACATTTCCTTTCTGTAGTTACTTCCTATGATGGCTAGGTTGAGTCCAGTTCTCATTAATGGTTCCTACAATCCACGTGTGAAAATCGCAGCACAGAAAGTACTTGGCGAGAATGCCAGAAGCCTGCAGCTGCAGCAGCAGCAGCGGGGAGGTCAGTGTGGCAGGCTTTTCCCATCCTTGAGAGCAGCTCCCAGGCTGTGTGCGAGGACCCACTGTGATTTAGTGAGGCTGCACATTTGCTGGATGGATGTAACGCTGGGCTCTGCATTTTGTGATTAGAGCAATGAGCAGCAGAAGAGGCAACATGAGAACAGGTATATTAAAGGTATCTAGCAGGGTGTGGTGGCGCACGCCTTTAATTCCCACATTGAGACTACATAGTGAATTCCAGGTCAGCCTGGGCTAGAGCGAGACCCTACCTCGAAAAACCAAAAAAAAAAAAAAAAAAAAAGGTATCTTGTAGCTTTTGGTTGAACATATTTAAATTGCTTATAAGCAGTAGCTCCAGGTTCATGCTTTCTGCCTTTGAGATGTGTTTAATCAGTTACAAAGCGTTTCTCTGCTGTGTAAAGAGATAACTAGTAGGCTGATCTTCCTGCTCATTCCATGGGGGTATGTCAGAACCACTGTTATAAGGAGTCTTATGCAAATGGAATGATGTCTAGTGGGTGGGAAGAAT